>OX465098.1:15334981-15422481 GCA_949987625.1 Chalcis sispes | reverse complement strand
TCAATGCAGACCATGAAATTCTTGTTTTTGATGGGTTTGCAGTTTCTGTAGGATTGCCGGACGGTGTTGTCGGAGCTTTCGGTAGTGCTGTTACCGAAGTCGCCCGGAGGATGAGCTGTGGTATCGTTGGTTGTTTCGATTCTTGACGTCGTCGTCGCGTTGTTGGTCGAGCTGGCGAGATTGAATTTCTCCGGGTTTCTTTCGGTTGTGTCTGTAAATTAACGATTGATAAATAATATGTGGGCTATTATCTTCTTTTTTTGATAGTGCATGCGTTTGTTTTTATTTTCTTTTTTTTTTTTTTTTTTTTTTTGCGGAGGATACGTTACTTTCTTTTTTCGTATGTTGAATGATAAAAAATAAATCGTGCTATTAATGTTTTTGTTTTTAAGATTTATGTTTTTGTTTTGAAAAAATTTTAAGATACATCATATTTCTCGTTTCTAACTTTCATTTTTTTTTTTTTTTTTTAAGTTTAACGATAATTTATATATTTTCCAAGTACTGTTTTTACAAAATGATATTTCTCTGTAATAATTGAGCATGGGAAAATCTAAATATACTTTCGGTATTCATTAAATGTAAAAGTCTCATAAATATAGATGGTTACTTTCTTTACTTATGCTATCATATTTGGAATAATTTTTTTTGTTTTTTTTTTTATTTATTTTTTTTTTTTTTTTTGTATTTCAAAGTAATGAAATAAAAGAAAAAAATAACATGCAACAGATGTAACGGATACCTGTATTTTTAATATCTAAATAGCGATGCTTTCTCCGACGTTTTTTATTTCTCTCTTTTTTGTTCTTATTTTATTTACACAAAGAAAACACTTATATTTAATCACGAGTTATTATCTATTTAACGCACTGTAAAAAAAAAAAAAAAAAAAAAAAAAGCTTCGAAATTTCTCTTGCCCATTTATGCAATTAACGTATTCGCCGAGCAAATAACATCGACATACTGGCTAGTTTTTTTTTGTTTTCCGACGTTGCGTTTTAACACGCATCGTTTATTTTTTAACTAAAATGATTTAACAATTTATTTTTTCTTTGTCGGTAAGTTAACACTTACATTTGATGCCTTTAATTCGCATGGCGTGTAATTTACCTTTTTACAAATTCGTTAAACAATTGTTTAATCTATCCGATTGTAAATTAATGTCTTTCCCATGAGTTTTATTACAACTATTTATTATACTGTCAAAAAATTTAAAATTCTACGAGTCAATTATTTCAAACATAAATCTACCATAGTTATGTAAAATTATTATAACAATAGCATCTTGTAAAAGATAATTTATATTATTCTTAATTCATTACTCATTATACTTATAAAATTGTTGGGTATTACTAGTTTTTAGCGAATGCCATGATATGGTTATCATTAAAAACTTTCGAAACCTCGTACATTGGTAATTTAGAAACAGAAATTTATTTATTAACTTTTATCATTATGAATATTATTTAAGTTTATTAAGTATTTATATGGATATATTATACTATTATCATGCTTTGCTACTAAATATTAGGCCCATGAAATAGATGAACTGTTTGAGACGGATTAGAAATACCTCCAATGAGTCATACTTATAATGGCAATTAGCATTCGAATCACCTTTAGAAAATATGCCTGTATTATAAGAGGCAACGTCGTCACGATATTGTAATGTAGTTTATACGTAAGAGAAAAATTAGTAAACATAAATTGTCGCTTGAAAGTAAAACGTTATTTATTTTTATTTTTTTTATTTTTTTTATTTTTTTTATTTTTTTTGCAAATATACGAAAATTTTTATTTCATGATTTGTTTTGATGCTCTAAATATTATACGATCGAGATGCATATTTTTTTTAAAGAAAATGCATTACGTTTACTATTAAAACTCGGTAACAATATTTATTTTCATTACGTAAACTAGCAAAAAGTAAAAGTAAAAAATGTACAAGTTAACAAATACAAATTTAAAAATTTAATATCTCTACTCAAACGTCTATATTCGCTTGAAATTCAACGAAAGCTTACCAATGATAATTTTTACATCGTGGCTATACCACTGAGTAATCAAAACTATGATTGGACGAGGTCGCATTTGACGATAAATAAGAAAATAAATTTTATATTACGACGCAAAAGTTTCTTTTTTGTTCAAGATTAGCAAAGTAAACTATAAACTCAACGTAAAATTTATCAAAAGATTTAAAGAAATTCAATACTTCTCTTGTACGACCAGAGAAAAAGGAAAAAAAAAAACGAGAAAAAAGTAAATACTTACTCCGCTCCTCATGAAGCACCTCGTAAAACTTCCTCTCCATAGCTTCTTGCACTTCTTTGGTAATACCTCCCAGACCTTTACACCTCCTATAATCTTCCTTGAGCTCCTTGGTCATATACTCGACGTGTCCATCGAATACGTCCTTGCAAGCCATGTAGAGATTGCCGACGTAGAGCGGTGGAATACTTCTCGATCTCGCGTAAACTCCCTTCTCGATGTCCTCGTCGGTGACGCCGATTTTCTCGCAGCGCTGCAACGCCACGGGATTCGGGCTCTCGAACACCTCGTCGTACAACTCCGTTTCCAGGTGGCTGCATTCGACGAAACCGTGTGGCTTCTTCGATCCGCCGCTCGTCGAGTTTGGATTTTTCAGGAGATTGTTGGAAACGTTGTTGGCTGTAGCGAATTAGAGATTGGTTTTTTTTGTGAGATTTGTTATTTTTTTTTTTTTTTTTTTTTTTTTATTTCATCTTTAATATCGCTCTAATTAACTTTTACCCGCTGCTTGGTAAAAGTTGCCGAGTAAAAGTTAATTAAAGTGATCTTTTAGATAAAAAGAATCGACATTATTTTGTTGGTGTTCTTTTTAATTTAAGTTTAATCGACATACTTTCGATAATTTCTCTTTTTTTCGTAAAAAATCGGTTTTCGTAACAATAGTTTTTCTTTTTTGTTTCTACCGTAATTTATCATTTTATATGACAAATGTAACTTATATTTTTTTCGTATTTGTTTTTATTTCCCATCCACATTTTTATTTGACCTATTAAACACAATTAGTAAACGTTTTATAAAGTATGTCATCGAACGTATCATAAAAAACGCATACCACCATTATTTATATACGAAAAGCGAAAAAAAAAAAGAAAAGAAAAGAAACAAGCGCAACAAAGCGCCGCGTCGCCTACATCAACATAATTCGCGCATTAGTAAAGTTAATCGCCGCTTGAGACGTCGTAATTCGCGATCTACACCGGGAGCAACGTATGCACACACATGTAAAAGCCTTATCGAAGAAGTCGCCACAATGCGAGCTACTCTATTACGTTGTATAATCAATCGCGCGCGTAATTTGCTGAAAGTAAGAAAGAGACGTAGAGAACAAAAAAAAAAAAAAAAAAAAGAAAAAAAGAAGTAAAAGAATCACGAAGGTAATGACAAATCGTTCGATTGCCGGTATTTACCTGGAATAAGGTATTACGTTAATGAATCGTACGCATAAGTTATCTTGAAATTACAAAAGCTGTGTGCGCGTATAGCTCGCCGTGATGGGAAAATGCATCCGTTGCTCAATTGACTGTATTACACCCAATAATCCGATCTCAGAAGCGTTATTTTCCTATTGCACTTGTGTTTGTGTACGTAATCGATGCTTCGTGAGATATTTTATTCGATTTTTCTACGGATATTTAATTGATTAGAATAAAAAAAAGAAAAAAAAAAAAAAAAAAAAGAAAAAACGTTCATTATTTATGTGGCGCGCAATAAAATATTAATTTGTAATTATTGCATGATTTAAGTACTTCTAATTAAAAATTTACGGGCTTTTATTGCAGATCGGAGAAAACATTGTAAAAAGATTTATGCTGCTCCAATTTTAGTTCCATTTAATTTTTTTTTTTTTTTTTATCATTTTAAATGTAAAGTAATTGCGGAATTTATTATTTTTTTTTATTTTTAATCGCGTATAATAATAAATTTTCCCGATAAGATTTTTTTTTATACTCTTATGAAAGTTAGACGAAGATTTTAATGCTCGTGTTATTAAACGTCGTTTAAATATTTTTCCTTAAAAAAAAAAAAAAAAAACTGACTAAAATTTTTTCACCGCGGGACCGCTGATAAAATTAATTTCATTTAAATAAATTAAATTTTTATATTAATTTGGTTTCACTCGAAAAATTAATAAAAATAAATTTAACGATTTAAAAGTAAATATATTGAAAAATTCATAAAAAGAAAAGAAAAAAATTTTCGTTTTCCGTCAATTGGAATAAATCTTAAATCAGCAAAACAAATTACATCTCATTATTAAAATTCTACCTCGTTTCAAATAATTATACGCACACGTGCGTTGTATATTGGAAAAAAAAAAAAAAAAAAAATTGAAAAAATGAAAAAATAAAAATAAAAATTAAAGCAAAACGATTTTGAAACATATTCACGCCCCGCTCGAATTATTTTGTATAAGTCGCGTAAGCGCTAAAATTACATTGTTCTTTATAGCTAATTTTAATAATGAAAGTTATTCAGAGACGAATAAGTCAATGAGCATTGCCGCGATAATCGTCCACCGGTGCAATAAGTACTAACAAGCACGTTAGAATGAAAAAAAAATATAAAAGTAAACGCTATACGATGCAAGTTTCTTTTTTTCTTTTATTTTTTTTTTTTTTTTTAAAGCGAGTACATTACTCATGTACGACTATTATCAATTATAAATATTGATATGATGGATTGAAACGTTACGAATATTACGAATGAATTTTTAATTTTCCAATTAAATTTGTATCAGCGATTTTATTACTGAAAAAGGGTGGAAAATATTATTGTAGAAGATACTTTGATAAATTTTTTGAAATTTTGTCGAAAAATGTAACGTATTTTACACGTTTTCTCGAAAATAAATTACGAAAATTTTTCATCAAGGGCTTTATAAATAATAATAAAAGAAGCAAAACTAGTACCCCTGGGAAACCTCAACCTTACAAACTCTTACGTACCAACTGCCTTCAATTTCTCGGCGAACCTATCCTCGACGATTTTTTCCCGCTCCAAAGTCAGCGCACCGTTCCACTTGCATCGATAGTAATCGTCCCTGAGCTCGTCGCTCATCTCGTCGAGTTCGACGTTGAATACGTGTTCGCAGGGAACGAGCAAGTTCTCCAGGTCGTACCTCAGCTTGCCGTCGTCGTTCTTGACGATACCTCTCTCGAGCTCGTTATTACGTATTCCGTGTTTGTAACACGCGTTCAACGCGTACAACGACGGGGACACTAAGTACTTGCCCCGTGGTACCGGCCGGAAACGCGTGCAGTTTACGAAACGCGTTATGTGAGGTACCAGGTACTTCTTTTCTCTCGTGGTTTGACGAGCATTACCGATGCTGCGGATTGATCGTGATGTTGGAGACCTGTGAAGATTGGTTGAATTGTTTTCTTGTTGATAATAGTTTGTTAAAACGTTTAAAACGGCTATTTGCGTTACTTAAGAACAATTTCACGATCAATTTCTCACCGTAGATACTTTTCGTCCTTTAGAATAACGGGTAACTCGAGATCCTTTAAGTTTTTCAATCCACTCTCGTCCAAAATCTTCGACCACAGCACTTGGTAATTCCGATCCAGTATTTGAACTTTGCCAAAATAGTTCGCCTTACTCGTATCGCCCGTAAAGGTCTTCCATTCATCGTGCACGAGCGTCTCCATCAAATTATGAAATTCTTTTTCGTTTAACATCGTTGTCTCTTCGTTACTTTCATACGTAAGCCAGATTATATAACTTGTGTATACAATTGCCAAAATCAACGTTAAATATAGAATAATTTTTCTTGCCAAATTAAACGAATAACATGATTTATGGTTGGATTTTTGCGCGATGTCTTCTACGTCGTTGAGCTGTATGATTTTTGCTGGAAATTTTTATTTTTTTTTTTGCG
Source organism: Chalcis sispes (assembly GCA_949987625.1). NCBI lineage: Eukaryota > Metazoa > Arthropoda > Insecta > Hymenoptera > Chalcididae > Chalcis > Chalcis sispes. The sequence goes on along the minus strand of OX465098.1, from coordinate 15,416,549 downwards.
TTTGATCGAATGGGTAAAAATTTTTCGGCGAATGTAGATAAAAAAGTAAAAGTTGCTATTTGCAAATATTGAAAATTAATAAATAACGGATACTATAACGGATTTTTTATCAAATATTCTTCAGCCTTTACTTAATTTTATAAGTATTTTTAATATTTAATGCTGAAATTTATAAACTAATCTTTTCTATTTTATAATAAAAAATTATTTTCAAATAATTTAGTAATTCGTTGAATTTTATATCATTTTAAATATAATTTTTTTTTTTTTTTTATTCATTAAGCAAAACACTTTATATTTGATTTGTAAGAGTTGTTGTATTTAATGTTACTTTGACACGTTAACATTTTTGTTTAAAAAATTACACAATACGTTCATGTAAAGAAAAAAAAAAATTGCAAAAAATGATAGCTCTTATGAAAAATACTTATAAAGTAAAGTATGTTACATAAATTAAATAATAAATTGAAATGCACTTATAATCAACTATGATTTTAACTTTTCAGAATAATCATAATAATTTTCATTACTCAATTATTATTCATTTATATTTTACTAATACTTTTTTTTTCACAATTTCAACATTCATTTGCGTAACAACTATTTAAATTCTAATACCCGTTTATAATTCTTATCACTAATTTTTTCTATATCAATAAATCGTACTCTTTTTCAAACTGCATTTAATGCATTATTATAATAAATATTAGAGGCGCAAAAGAGAAGAGAGAGAGAGAGAGAGGGAGAGAGAGAGAGAGAGAAAAAAAATTCGGATTGTATCATCTCACCGCAATTCGTATTCTTCCAAGGCTCCTTCATCTTGCGTAGACCGTTCGAGAACTAATCTCACAAATTTAAGCAATGACACCGTCTGCTCCGGTCTTTTTTCGTGTATCTTCTGCTTCAAGATAAATTTTGGATGATCCAATATTCATGATGATTAGAGTAAAAGAGAATATATATATATATATATATATATATATATATATATATATATATATACACATATAGAGCGAAAGAAAAAGAGTTGATAGACCGTCATAATTTATATAGAGTTATGGGGTCGTTGATAATCGTTAACTTTTTCTGCATTAAAGTTTGTATTTAACCTTGATTTTTACTAAAAATTTAGGTTATTCAATGTTGATTGCGATTTATTTTTTTAAAAAATTTGATAAATAAGTTTATTTATGTAAGGCTGCCGATAAATCCGAATTTATCATTATTTATTTGGTATTTTTTATAAATATTTAACATTATCCCTTTAATTTATTATGTATATTTTATTTGGCAATTTTGATGTTTACAATATAACTACGAAAATTGCAATAAATTTTAAGAAAAATCAAATTTACATTTATTGTATAAATAAACAGAATATTTTTCATTTATGATTGTATTTCAACTTAATTTACATATATTCAAATACAATTGCTTTTAATTACTTATAGTTGAAAGCGTATTATTTTAAAATATCTATCTAGTACATAATTAACGACAATAATAATTATCATAATAATCAGTAATATTTTAAATTTTGAATTGTGTTAATCATCATCATCTGGTTGTTTGGCCACAGGATCATCGGGTATGTAAAATATATTGAATGAACATTCACGAACAATTGGGTTTTGTTTTGGATAAGTGACGATATTGGTGATGTTGATCATCCCTTCGCCCTTTTTGGCTGGTTTTATAGCCAATCGTACTGGTTTATTGTTATTGCTCATGCCAAAGGTAAATTGCAAGTCACATTTGCTTTCATCCTCGCCGCCTTTTATCGTCCTTGAAACTCTAGATTTATTCTTTTTCATTTTCAGTTTTGTAAACTCTTTTAGAATATGAAGCTCGAAATCCGTGAGATTGGAGATTAACAATTTGTTATTCGTCAAATTGACAATTTTATCTATTCCAATATTTTGTTTTTGATCAAAGTTTCCGCTCTCCATGAAATTCTTAACCATACTGGTGATACTATGTAGAAGATACTTGAGATTGTAAGAGGAATTGCCATTTTGATTTTCTTGGAAATTGTACGGAAGAGATTTGCGCCATTCGTGAAATTCCGTCATGATGTTGCTTTCATTTTCTTGTGTGATATTTTTACCAAAGTCGTATCTTGTCAAGTATCTGCTCAAGTCGTTCGTATTTTTTGAATGCATTACACTTTCGAGTTCATAAAGACTGCACAAAGCGTAGCCGCAAAAGATCAATAAAATCAATACGTTTATAGCGATGAACCATTTGAAGATTTTTAAATGCACAGCCGTTCGTTTAAGTTTTTCTTCGCTTCGTTCTTCCTGCGTCGGTCCTTCCTCGATTGTGAACACTTTTGCTTGGAAAGAAAAAATAAAATCTAGGTAAATTTGTATTTTAATTTTATAAAGATGCATAAAAATTGATTTCAGTTTTTATAAATTTAAATTGAACAATAACGCGTCATTTTGTGTAATTTTTAATAAATTATAACGATGATTTGAATGAATAATATTAAATCCGTATATAATTACAAGATGATAGATTAATATTAATACTTTTTCTTTGTTTACGACACGTAATCATCTGTTCTTAAGATGTTTAACAATCAATTAAAATATCGACCGAATAAGCATCATAAATACAATTAAATTAAAAATAAGTTTTAAAAAGTATTTTAAAGTATTCTAATTAAAATTCAATTTGAATAATACTCCATTCGTTCGATTCAAAATTAAATTCTAATCATATCAAGAATAAACTGTAACTTAGCATGCCTAGCCTAAATTCAAAAAAGATAAATAACAAAGATAAAGAAATATTCAAGTAAATTTATAGAAACAATATTCCCAAACAAACTCCCCTCCTTCATCTAATACTCACCGTCACAGTTGTTGTGCAACGGGACTTTCATTTCTGTGTGTCTTATCCCCAACAACGTGTTTTGTTATTGTCACCGATGAAGCTAAGCTCCGGATTTTTCAGTAATAAAAAAAAGAGAGAGAGAGAGAGGGAGAGAAAGGAAAAGTAAGAGAGAGAGAGAGAGAGAGAATTCAAGATGAGTACACGAGATTTCACTGATGGACTACTAACTCGTCGACATTTCCAGAAGCTCGCAAACGTTTACGAAGTCAATCGTTATCAGAGAGGTCAGCTGCTATCAGCTTTTCTCATTACTCTTTATGTTTTAAGTATTTTGAATCTTTGAGCTTGAGATTTCAGAGAACTTACGTTAACCACTCTGTCGATTCTTAATTTGTCTTTTTTATGGTATGATTTTGTCTACGTATACAAACGTAAAGAAATATTTTTTTTTTTTATGTTTATCCACTAATGATTTTAAGGGCTGTAATATTCAAATATTATAATAATGACGGCTCAAAATTGAATTTAATGTTAGATATCTGTGAATCAATAAATTGATATTTCAATGACTGATACAAAAGATTTTTTTTTTTTTTATTTTATATTATAATTGATTTGACTGTTATTATAATAAATGAAAAAAAATAGTAATTTTATCATTAATATTGTGATTCATGGACACATTTTGTAATAATAAAATAATAAGTATTATTATTATTATTATGAAAAAGAAAAATTTCAGAAAATTTAAAAGAATAAAAGATTTTTTGAAAAACATAATCTTAATTAGCATTAATTTTATTTTATAAACCCTTTAATTTATTTTGTTGATAAAATATGTGAAAACGATAAAGTTGTTGTTTTGACGCAATTTTAATGGAATATTTCTAATATCTAGTGATAATGAAATAGGAATAATTTTTGAATCAGAATGATTCAAAAGCTATTAAATCAAATTAAATTATTGTTTTTGTATAAAAAGTCAATTATAATTTATTACTATCAATTGATTATAAAAATTGTTCAATAAATTGCTCTAACTTATTAACTTTTACAAAATCTTTCGTTTTGATTATATGAAGTACCAGTCGTCCGTTTATAACATTATAAATAAATAAATGCTCAGAAGAGCATAAAATGCTGTCTATTATACAATATAAAAATATATATCTCTTCACTCTTATTTATTATACAATGAAATTCATTTATTCTCTTTATAGATGTAACTTTTAAAGATAATTATCAATATAATTCAACATAATCAGCATAATTATCATATTCCTCCTCATTTTCTATTTTTTCACCTTGACTGTCGGTAGCAGCGTTAAACAGACTTTCAGGTATTCTCAACATTTGAAAATTACTGGAATTCATTATTCCTGATAGTATATTCATTTCGTCTGTTTCATCGACAATAGAATCAAGATTTTCCCTATCATTGTATTCTGTTGCATCTAACAATTTGTCTTCATTCTGTTCGCTTTCTTCTTCTACAGTACCTTCAAGAATTTTCTTATTATCATGTTCTCCTACAACTGTTAATTTTTCATCATTCTCTTTGTTTTCTTTGTCAACAATTTTATCATCTAAAGATTTCACTTGCGATAACAATTCATTAATATTTTTCCATCTATTTTCAAAATATTTATCGTTACCGTTTTCGGTTGATCCTATTTTGAAAAATTTATGAATATCTTCCAATACTTGTTCAAAATTTTCTTCACTATCATAATCTTTTATTTCCGTCGTTTTCTCAGATTGGTTTTCTTCATCAACAATAGTTTCAAGATTACTCTCATTATTGTATTCTATTAATTCGTCTTGGTTATCTTCATTTTTCTGATCAATAGCATCATCATCAAATAGATTTGATTTTGATGAAAACTCAGAATCGTTTACCCATTCATTTTCTGATTTTTCAAGAGATTCTTCATTGTCATAATCTTTCATTTCCGTCGATTTTTCAGATTTATTTTCTTTAACGGTACTTTTTATATTTTCTTCATAATCGGATTTTTTCATTTCTATGAATTTTTCATCGCTCTCATTGTTTTCCTCATTAAAAATACTATCACTAAACAGCTTCCAAAGCGATAAGGGATCAGATTCGTCATCTAGTATACTTTTGTAAAATGAAAATTCCCCTTCTAATTCATTTTCCTTTTTTTTTGAAATATCCTCATCTTTAATGCCTTCTACTGCTTCTACTTTTTCCTTATCTTCATAACTATTTTCATCAACTGCAAACTTTTTCATAGCTTTGATAAGCGATTCAACTTCTTGATTTTCTTGTTTTATTTTTTCTTCATCATTTGTGAACCTTCCAATGTCATTAAAGTACCCAAAATTCTTATAATTTGTATTAAAATATTTATTTTTTTCTTGACTTTTGATAGCACTCTTCTCGGTTAAGAGCTTGAATATGTTAAAGTCATAACCCAAGTCTAGTAGTAATCTATGGTTTATTTCATTTTCGAAAGCCCAAGATGCAGTTTCAGAACTTAAGCCATCTTTAACTAATCGATAGTATTTCATTTTTTCTTTTAAATCATTCACAATTTTTACTTGAATAGCATTTTCTGGTTTTATTTTCTCTTCATTTGGATCAAGAAGTTTCATAAAGTCTTCGGTATAAGAATCGTCTGCTATTAATTCGAATAAATTGTCAACATCATTTGAGCATTCGCTAATATTTGTGTTATATAACACTTTGGCAGCAAGGAATTTTAGTATGTTCTGTTGATTCGTTACATATGCATTATAATCTCTATAAACGTAATACCATAATAACAGTTCATCGCCTTCGCCCATGACAGATTCTATACGCCTCGCTATGAGAACAGCGATGTCTTCAGGTTCAATTTGTCTCCATCGTTTTATTATCAGTCCTGGATCTTCAGTAGATATTGATACATCTTCACGATTTGTCAAAGTTTCTTTTATATTGCTGTTTTCCATTTGAAATTTACTTTCATCTTTCCATTTTTCCAATTCTTCCGCTATTGTATTAATTTCAAATAATTTATTATCCTTTGATGCCATATTATCTATATTATCGGATTCTATATTATCGGTACGAACATCAGATTCTTTATCTTTTTCTTTTTCGTTTGAAATTTCTTCACCAAAGTATCTTTCGGATTTCTCATTATTGTCAATCGCTTCATTTGTGTCTGTTTTGTCGGACGTAACCTTGTTAAACGAAAACACTTCTGCAGATTCAGTAGCCGTGTAAACACCATTGAAATCAAAATTTTTGTCAAATTCGTCGATCGATTGATAAAGTTCACTTCGAAAGGATTCCTTATTCCTTATCAGCTCACTATTGAAATCTGGCTTATCGTACGTGATATCGTTTTGAACATAATATTTTGTATACAATATTAAAGCAGTCCGACCCAGAATAATAAGTAAAACTAAGAGTACCAGTACTCTTAATGTAATTAATAATCTTTGACAGTAATAATTTGTTTTTAAGGAAAATGCCGATGATGGTAATTGAATATTAATTGGACCTTCTTCCATGTTCACCAACAACTTTGCTGGAATGTGTAAGATACTTTGTTATTTTTAAAAATTTAATAACATTAAATTATTATTATTGAACACAAAAAAAAAAAAAAAAACAAATGGTAGTACAAATTTATTTTAAGAAAAAAAGCTATGGTAATCACATGTAAGACTTTAACACTAGATTGACGAAACTTATATATTGATTTTTAATGTTACGATATAGGTATATCGATACCACATTGATATTTTCACTTGTTTTCTCCGAAAAATTAATATTTTATTTATTCGTTGTAAATATATTTTTACAAGAATCTATAAAATTATCGGATTGCATAGCCGTAAATCGAGTTTTTAGATAATTTAGAAATTTGTTTCATCGATAACAAATAAAAATAAATATAAACAAAATTTTCCAAAATAATTCATTTAAAATAAACAACAATGATATTTATAAAGCGATAGGATAATTTGTAAAAAAAATTTATTAATGTAAATACAATTTTTTTTTAATTTTGATACGTTTACTTATTTGTCACAAAGTGATTGATAGAATTGTATAATAAAGAAAATTTTAATATTTACTCATAGCAGTAGTATTTTTATTGATAAATTATTCTAAATAGATTAATGTGAAATATTTTTACTAAAATAATACTTTTATTAAATAATAATCAAAATATTTTTTATTTATTTCAAATAATAATTTTATTAATTTAAATAAATAGAATAAAAATTAATTTAGGATTTGTAACAAATATTATTTAAGTTATTAATCTGCATTAATTGTAAAAAAATATAAAATTTTATTAGACTTTTTAAATTTATGTAATATAAAATAATACGACATTTCATGATTGCTTATAAATTAATATAAATTTATGTTCTTCGTTTTACAAACTGCGTAGCAAATCGATATTATAATGTAAATAACGTTTAAATATTTATTTAATAAATTTAATATTTCCTTACCGTCTGAATCAAGCTTCTTCCACTGTTCCTTCATCTTGGATCGTCACTTCGTAACTGTTAGCTGCTCGCCGGTCCACCAGATGTTTTGTTGTATCAGAATGTCATAGCCAGTGCTAACGACACTACGGGTCAGTCTTATCAATCGCGGGTCGCTTCTTGCGCTGCAAAAATGTACTGAAAATCACACATCGTGTTAGTTTATTACGTCGTAAAAGAACGTCCTTTATTCGAGCATTAGATCGCTTTTTTATATACGTGAAAAGAACTCTTTATTTTTGCCTTCGTTATATTTTCGAATAAACGCCGCTGTTTTATAAATTGATTTACAATATTAAATGTGAGCGAGAAAATACGGGTTTTTTTCATCAATAATCGTTGCATTTAACAATTTTTTTTTTTTTTTTTTTTTTTATTGAAACTGTGTATCATCAAACTATTAAACGAATTAATAATATGCAATTCATTCGCTAAATAAAGATAAATAATAAAAAATAAACGTTTATAAAATAAATGAATTATTGTTTCGATTAAATAAATTTTTATAAAACGATTAATAAATTAATTAAACAATAAAATTGCCGATAATTTAACATCTTTGTTCAAAAATAATAAACAAAAACCTTCAAACTCGCGAAATCACTTTTTGAACTAGGCGAGAAAGTACACCGACGACGATTATGTCCAAATAAGGAAATCAAACCTCTCGAAGTGCGAACGTCTTTGAGACTTTAATCGATCTATTTTATAAATGCTTCTTCGCCTTTTATATATAGGTACATGAACTTCTTTGTCATTCGATCAAAACGGAAATTTCGCTGTCTTCAAAATCGTCATTTGTGTATAAACGTTATGTTTGATAGGAATTTCCGTACGATTATTTTATGTTGAATAAGTTTTTTTAATGTTAACGTTGTAGTTTGTGATAAAATAGACTACATTGAATAGTAAGAGTTTGAAGAAAAACATACGAATTTATTTATCCTTTAAATTATTTATTAATATAACCAGATAAATAAATTCATATTCAATTTTTCAACAAATTTTTATTATCCTATTGAGCTTACTCACACATATACATGTATATATTGAAATAATTTCTAAAACCAAGACATTTAATAATCTTTATTTAAAACGTATTTTAAAAAAATTTTTCAAATCAATTTTTATTAATGCAATTTCGATTTTCAGAGTACAACTATATAAAAACAACTAAAAATAAATATAGCAATTTTCAAATAATAGTATAAAAAGTGAAAATCAACAAATTATAATTATAGAAAGTAAATATATTTTATGAAAAAGATTATTGTAAGAAATAAGTAGCTTAACTGGAAAAACTTGGTCGATCAATTTTAATTATTATTGCATATTAAGTATACAGATGAAATAGATGGAAATTTTATTTATCGACGTGAAACGATTTATGATTATTTCTTACACATTATATCACATAATTACGTAAAAATGATGTCCTATCAATTTCTAAACTCTAGAAACTTTGACTTGCGCACAATCATAAGACATTTAATAAAACGGGCTGACATGGCTGTTGTTTGAAATAAATGTGATATTTACAAAATATATGGTATTAAAATGTATAATTATTGCAATTGATTGCGATACTAACAAATTATATTTTACATTCAATAAAATTTACGTTTTTAAAAGAAAAATCATTGTCGTTTATTTTATTTTATTGGGGACTAGTTATAAGCATTACATGATATTTTAGAAGCAATAGTCTTTATTTTGTTGTAAATTATTTAATAGTACTTAATATATATATTTAATTGATTTAATTTTAATTTCATATATTTTCAGCAAACTACAAATAAAATTACCATCAATTACAAAGAAAATCTTTAATGTTAACATTTTTATATGAAATCGAATATGTATCAAAAGCTACGTAATCGATAACAAAACACATGTAAATAACAACGAGCTGACCCTCGGATAAATTTTTAAAAGCGATAAGAGCACAGGTGTTGAATTCTCCGAGTGATAATTTCGTGATAGAGAAGTCCGATTTATCAATCAATGGCTTTCGATACATCAATCAGTCTCTCTGCGTGTCGAACCGAGTCGTAAATATGACTCTGTTCGAATTACTTTCGATTCTTACCATAGTTTCGCCGATTTATTCTCACGTTTTAATCGATGGTAATTGACTAAAGTTTAAACCTTAAATTAAATACGGTGAAAAATTTATTTTCTATCCGTAGTTAGTGAAGAAGTTAGTGAATAACGCATTGTGAAAGTACTTGACGTAATATTTGCACGTTTATTGAATTACGTATTGCTAATGAAGTAAAACTTTTAAGCGTCATACAAAACTTTTCTCTAACAAAACGTTTAATAATATTTTCCGTAAAATGCGAGAGAGTTAACGCGTTCTTGTGCATTGAGATAACTTCGAATATGCGTAAATAGAATATTACATAAGATTGTTTAAAAGTGTCACGTGTAATTTTAATAAGACGTATCATACGTTCATAAAGTAACATTTTCGAAAGACAACATGTTTATCAATTTTTCGAGATTTATCACTTTTCAATTTCCAACGTAATATATAATTCGCTTCAAACTACATATAGCACAATATTTCCAAGGATATCGATCGAAATTAAGAAGCGCTTCGTTTCTAAATATAATTCGAAATTAGCGCGCAAACAATAAACGCGATTAATTCGCATTATCCACTTTGTCATTTTACTATCTAAAATTAGTAACAAAGGATTTTCGCTTATCTTCCTTAAAATGATTTATTTACTATACCTAATCGAATGGTTTAATTCTGTCACGGGAGAGACTTCTCTCGATAATCGTCTATTTTCTGATTATATTTGACTATTGTGTTGCTTTCCGTCTTGTCTTATGTAAATTTTGGATTTATCGTTGTTTATAATTTCTCGATATAACAAGACTTAATTTCCTTATGTGATAAGAATTAAATTTGAGGGTTTGAACAATTTAATTTATTGTATTGAATATTTATTTTTGTTGTTAATCGTAGTTTTTATCAATTATTAAAGTTATTATTACAATGATACATAAGACGTTGAAATATTTAGTACAAATTGTAAGCTGATCATGACAGCATGAGCAATAAAAATTGTTGTTATACTGAATGATAAAAAAAAAATCCATTGCGGTAAATCTTTTGAATAAATTCGTCAATTTTTTTATTCATGATTTTTTTTATTACGTTACATTCTGTATTCATTTTAATTTTACGTAAATAATATTAATAAATATTTTTTTATTTAAAATTCAAAAATCTGTAGAGAGAATTTGAAAATAAATTTCGAAAAATTCTTAGAAATAAAATTTATAAATTTCTTAAGCGTCGTCTACTCAAAACACAATACAAAAAGAATCAAATCCTTGTTAAGTCTACAGTACACGCGAGTACGCGAAAAAAAGGAATCGTTAACGCGTTGATACATAAGAAATACACACACACACACACACACACACACACACACCGAAAAATTAAAAAAGCTATAAAAAAAAATCGGCAAACTGCATCATTGAGCTGCAGCGTACATTAAACACACACGTACACGATTACCTACGCGTCCGATGAAAATCAACGCGAAGGTGTAAAGAGTATCGACAGAAAAAAAAAAAAAAAAAAAAAAAAAAAAAAAAAAAAAAACTCGGGAGATAGTCGAAGCGTGTCACCGGAGTGAGAAGAAAAAGAAAAGGAATCGTCGGATATAAATGGTCGTGTATCGCGTAAATCGACGCGAGGATTTATATAGTCACGCTAGGATGGTATTTTGCCTTGCAGGATTATATGAGAAATCTCGCGACCTCGTGGTATATCCTCGATTATTTCCTCGGATGGTTAGTGCTTGGTTTCATTGTTTTGGATAAAGCGTGCGCGCATCGTTCGAAGCATGGATTCACACGTGAAGATATACATTTGTCCCGTGTTTTTCTATTTTTTTTCTATTTAATTTTTTTCTTCTTGAAAAATTTTGTCTTTTAATATCGTTGAATAAAATAGTATGCTTTAAACGAATCTATCACGTTGATTATTTTTATCGAAAGGTGAAATTGTTTTTTTCTTAAATCACAACTGACTAATAAGTATACTGTATATAACAATATTTTGTTTAATCGTAATCGGGTATAAAACATACACTCGTAATACATTTAATGTTTTCTCAAAATTTTATAATATATTTTTATAAATTTTTACGTTTCTATTCTGCCGAACTATATTTTTTATTCCTTTGATGTCGAAAATACATAAGGGAATCCCTGAAGACTTTGGGGATTTCTCGGATATAGAGAATCCGTAAGGTATAAATTTTACGCGTACGGCCAAACAGTTTTAGCTTCGACGAAATAGATTTAATTCCAAATCAATCTTTTGTGCTCGTGAATATTTAATAAATTAATTGGTAAAATCGTAATAACGAGTATTTTACATTATCAACGAAAAATATAAAAGCAAATATTTTTTTACAGTCAACGTTAATGATACATCTAAAGTCTTTCTTGAACAAACACCGCCGATAATATTCATAAACGTAATCTGTAATACTTCAAAAGATTGCACTGTTAACAACACGGAATGTTTACATGGCCGATGCAGTTGCATCGATGGTTACACCGTTGCCGGAACGTTACTTAAATGTTTAAGAGGTATTTTAATACGATTAATTGTCACAATAATAATTCTTGTCAACGTCGGTTATTCTTACCTTTTAGTCGCCACGGGTTACAACGACAAGTGCGAAGAAAACATTCAATGCTCGGAATTCTTGTCCGCCGGCGGAAAATGCGACAACGGCGTTTGCGTATGCCTAGAAGGTTATCATTATTTGCATGGATTTTGTCGTCGTTCAAAGGGTACGCACGAATATTTCTATTAATCAAATGAAATTTTAGAGAATTTTTAATATTCTTTAATAAAATGTCTAAAGTTTCGGTAATCGTGAACAGGATTAAACGAGGCATGCAGCAACGACGACGAATGTTTCGTAAACTCCGAACACAAAGCGACTTCCTGCGTCGATGGAGTTTGTAAATGCAGCAATGGATATTATCAACGGGAGTACACGGCTTGTCGGCGTAAAGCTCAAAGTTAGTATAACGAAATAACGAAACAAAAACAAAAAAAAAAACAAAAAAAAAGAAGAAGAAGAAATAAACAACCGTTATACGTTCATACTTTGAGAGAATCCGAAATTCTGTTAAATATTTCTGTTTTTTCTTTCAGAGCTCGGTGAGGACTGTTATCTGGATTCCGATTGCGCGTTTATCGATAAAAATGCGAAATGCGTCGAGCTCAAGTGCTCTTTAAAAAAGAACGACGAAAATAAAAATTTTCTCGCCGACTATGCGATTTTTAATGACGACGACGACGACGATGACGACGAAGATGACGACGAAGATGACGAAAAAGCAGACGAGAAGTCTGATAAAATTTGTAAGTATTTTAAGATACTTATTGATTCATATGTATTACATGTTGTAACTAATGTATTCTCACCTGCGCTTTTTAAGCAGTTGGAGGCGTTTGCGATAAAGATTCCGATTGCGCGTCGCTTGAAAATTCACACTGCGCCGCGGATAAAAAGTGCACGTGCGTTCGATCGCATTTTCCGTCCTCTAAATTTGACGCGTGTGTTAAGGGTAAGCTACGAGTTTATTAACAATACGGATAAACGTTGTATTCTTTGTTATCATTTGTTTCTTTTAGAAATTGGCGAAAGTTGTAAAGCAAGCGATAAAATAATTATTTCCGGAAGCGTGTGTAAAAATGGAACGTGGACCTGTAACGTCGACAGAGTTAGCCTGAAAAGTAATCAATTTTGCCGACAGGGTAAACATTTTTTTTTAACTAAATATGTATATACATGAATAATATTCTTAAATCATGAAAAATAAAGTATTTACTTTTAAAATTAACAAAAGACATTGACATTTGACAAAATCCGAATCGTTTATCTATAAAGCACATAAACGATTTATTTAAACTACAATTTCTACTCAACATTAAATTCTTCAGTAACAAATTTCATCGGCGAAGACTGCCAGTACCAAGAAAGCTGTCAATTATTCGGCCCTAGAGCTAACTGCGAGAAAAAAAAATGCATCTGCGATTCGTCCTCGCATTGGCTAGAGAGCGAACGATTTTGTTGGTTAACTCGTGGAGTCGACGAAATTTGCGAGGACAGTCGCGACTGTCGTTCGCGCGGACATAGTCCTCGAATCGTTTGCCGATCAACGAAGGATAAACCGGCGATGAAAGTTTGCAGTTGTCCGGATGGAACGAGGTTGAGCGCAAATGGAGAATATTGCGTGAATAAAAAGCCAGGTTCGCTTGTCTTGAGCTTATGTTGTTTTTCATTAAATCAAATTACTAAAAAATAACGTTAAAAAGTTCAAATTTGACGTAATTGATGAATATGAAATATTAAATTTACTTTTGGTAATCAAAGTAAATGATAATTAAGTAAATAAACCAAGTATCGATTTACAAAAACTATTAACCAATATTAAACATTTTTTGCTATAATTTAAAAAAAAATATTGAGAAAACGAAAAATTTTAATAATAGCTAATTATTATTGTAATTAATCTTGTATTAATTTTTCATTATTTAACAGAGTTTGGAAGTTATTGCGAGCAGAATGAAGATTGTGGAATAGAAAATTCTTCCTGCAGTAAAAATAACGAATGTCAGTGCGCGGAAAATTACTTCAATTTAGATGGATCCTGCTATAAAGGTTAAACAATATATTAAGTATTTTTATAAAGGCGATCTTAACATGTGATAAAAAATCTTTGCTTACAGATATAAATGCCACGTGTAAGGTAAACGACGAGTGTAAACGAAACAATAGCGTATGCTTCGATGATAAATGCCGATGCGACAATAATTTCGTCGTCGATTCGAAAAACGAGTGCATATTAAGTAAGAGCAATTCGCCAACATTATCATCATTATTTAAGATAAATTTTCATACTATTAAGGTATCCAACTATTTTCTAGAATCTTCCTACAAAAGCATTTGTACACGCGACGTGCAATGCTCGTCGTCGGTCTTCAACACCTTTTGCTCATTCGACATTAATTCCACCGTAGACGCGTCGGAAGGATTCGAGGGGGAAAAAATCGGACGTTGCGAATGTTTACCCGATCACTTTTACAACGTGAATGCTTGCTTTAAGAAAAAACGTAAGCGACAACTGTTATTTTTTTTTTTTTTTTTTTTTTTTTTTTTTTTTTAATACGATAAAATTTTGGTTTACGGTTTTATTTATAGGTTTGGGCGAAGAGTGCAGTAGAGAAGGCGAATGTTTTGCGAAAACGTCGAACGCTTACTGCCGAAATGGAAAATGTTCGTGTGGATTTGATTACAAGCAAGAGGGAAAAACATGCGTGAAGGGTAAGTTATACATTGATACTTATAAATGAGATGATGTTGCGTAGAAATGTATATAATTTTTTTTTATACAATTTTTGAAAAAAAAATTGCGATGGTATCGATAAGGAAGGATAATTATTATTTAGAAGACGTGAAAATAGGATAAAAAAAAATTTGAATTTTAACGTTTCGTCGTTTAAACAACTTTTTATCAATCGCGAATGACGATAAATTTAAAGTCATAAACTAAATGTACTTAGTTATATAAAATATTCAGTCGACCAGTTTAATTACTATTATTGCGTAATTATCTCTGGTTTGCCAAATCGATTGAAAATTAAATTATCTACGAAAGATTACGATAAGAAATAAGGAAGAGAATAAAGTGAAATATGTAAAAAATAAACGGAAGAGATACATATGTATATAGAGTTACTTTTTTTCAATCTAATCGCACAGTACGAGCAAAAAAATTATGTGGGGCATTCTTAGCTGATTACACCATCGACGATCAACTTTTGTATCGGTAAAAAAATATATGCTCATATTTTTCTTAAAATTTAAATTTAATGCTCGCATTATTAGCATCGATAAAAATATTATTATTTCATTAAAAAGTTTATAATTTCTAGTTTAAAAATTCATCTAAAATTAACTCCAACGTGATTCATCAACGAAAATTCTCTTTCAGGAAACAATGCA
Organism: Chalcis sispes; assembly: GCA_949987625.1. Classification (NCBI taxonomy): domain Eukaryota; kingdom Metazoa; phylum Arthropoda; class Insecta; order Hymenoptera; family Chalcididae; genus Chalcis; species Chalcis sispes. The sequence continues at coordinate 15,401,133 of OX465098.1, read as the reverse complement.
CCTTCGTTATCGAACCTACAATTCTGGCTTATTTTACCAACTACTGGGTACTTCCTTCTTCAAGCCTTGTGATAATCGAGCCTCAACGGCGATATTTGTATTCACTCGACGTTCACTCGGCTTATATCGATTCCAAATAAAAAATCACAAAAGAAATGTACAACAACGACGATCGAAATAGATGGGTCTTACATTTTCTCTCTCTCTCTCTTTTTTTTTTTTTTTTTTTTTTTTTTGTTTCATTATTGATGAAAGCGAGTAATTTTTTCGTCGTTGAATTTGTCAGCGGTGCGTTTAATCTTTAATCTCGTGGCTGCGATATAATTGAGATTTATGTATTCTTTATCGGGCCACTTCCGCTCGCGACGGAAATTACTCGACGTGAATTCGTTATTCATCGTTACCGAGTTTTAATCGAAGATATATCATTGCTATGGATTTGTTGTATTTATTTTCGACTTTAACGGCGAATAATTAATTTTTAACGTCAATAGCTCAGAAGCGAGTTTTTTTTTAATGAATACCAAATTAATTTAATTTATTGAAAGATTTATATTGAATGATTTTTATTTTATATTCTACTATAGTTATATAAACATTGTTTGAAAAAAATAAAGAAAAGTCGATGATTTATTTCTGGAAACTCGATCGTGTTATTGACATGTTGATGTAAAAACGTTAGTACATCTAAAGTCAATGTTGGATCAAGGCAAACAAATTTTTCAGTTTTTGCGTATTACAATCTGCGAGATAAGAAACAAGAGTTATTGAATTTTTCATTTATTGGTGGCATTAATATTTTATCGCGATTTTTGGCATCCTATATAGTGCCCAATCGAGCATTTAATGAAAATGACACTCTAAGCGTTTGCTTTAAATATATAAATAGCTTTGTACTTTTATTTAGTTTATTAAAAAAGATTTAATGATTGTATAAATTTTTTTTTTTAGTTTTAATTTTATTTTTAAAGGTTTATAGGCTTTCGTTTATTCCTTAATTGTAAAAATTTTAGATTAAATATTGATCAACGAGAATTTTTGTGCAATATTTTTTTTTCAGATTTATTAATTTTTTAATATAAAAATTTAATTAATATGAGAGCAACATAAATAATTAATGAATGTAGAATATTTCTTAACCTTACAATGTATCCTCAATGATATACGAATATTACAGGAGGAATAAAACCTAAGCTCTCGAAATTCTTTCGCCAAAGTTTCGTCGAACTACCTATGAAAATTTCCTTTTTAACCAGACGATAAACTTCTTCGTCCTACATCGCGAAACAAAATATCCGCTGCCATCGCGTGAGAAAATTTATCTTCACTGTACGAGGAAAGGAAAAATAAATAACGCGCGTAAGCTCGATTTATCCTACGGCGGTCGTAGCTTTCAAAATCGTAATACAGAAAAAAAAAAAAAAAAAGAAAAAAAATGTTCAAAAAGCTAGAAAAAAACCAAAGGAAATTTCAGCAAACGTTCGTACGTCGCTATCCGAATTATCGATCGATCCTTTATATACTTAATATAATTATAGGTAACGACAAAGCTTTATACACACGTACATATACATATACATATTTAGTGAACTAGAAGTAAAAAGCTGCGTACGACGGAGGGCAAAAGGGAACGAAATGAGTGGTTAAAGTCGATCGAGATAAGGTAGCGCAAGAAATCGTCTTTCTCCTTCTCTCTCTCTCTCTCTCTCTCTCTCTCTCTCTCTCTCTCTCTCAGTTCAGGCCCGTCACGCGAGCACGTAAATGACGTCGTGCTCGTTACCTCTAAGCGTGACGTCACCGACTAAGGGTCAAGGCGATTTTTCAGTAAGATTAAGAAAAGGGAACGGATAATGCGTTTGTTCACACGCGTAGCGAAATTTTCTAATTCGGTGTAACGTGTTGACGATCGATTTTATTTATTTTTTTTTTCTTTTCGCGTGTGTACGTCGGAAGGGATACTTTTTTTTTCTGTGTCGTTAAGGTGAATTACTCGACGTTTTTTCTTTTTTTTTTTTTTTACTTTTAATGGGTGTGAAATTTTCCAAGGATAATGGCGTGAAAAATAAAAAAATATAATACTTTCGTTAGTTAGTTATTAAATTTTTGTATCGACGAATGATTAAATCGCGTCGCATGCACGATTTCTCGTATAGACGTGAAAAATCTGGACGTTGAAAATTTACTATTCGTTATTTTAAGAGGTTCTTACACTTTCATGACTTTGGAATATTTACGGCTACTTTACATACGTATATACCTCTCGAATAAATCTTTTTGAAGTGAAATCAATTTAACATATCTTATTGTAGAAAAAAAAAAAGGAAAAATATACATCGAGATAAATAACAAAGTACGAAGGTGGAATTTCTACGGTGAACGAATTAATCGAGCAAACTTTTGCTTTACAATCTAAATTTAAAAAATTAATTTTAATGAAATCTCGAAGAAAAATCTTTTAAATTCGTAACTTTTTATTCAACTAAATTATTAAAGTTTGATTAGATAAAAAAAAAACAACGACGCTTAATTGGTTTTAACGATAACGTTAAATTTATAACAAATTTTAAACTTTCCAACCTAATCACTTATTGTCTTAAACAATTAATGCATATACGGTATAGCGAGTCGGATAAACAAAAAAAGTTTTCAAAGAGCGTTTGAGCAACATGTGGTCGAGCTTTTATCACATCAACGAACTCCTTATTTTCTATCCCGTAAATAGCTTTTAACGTTGTATTCGTCATACTCGAATGTTATTCTCAATTTACCGAACGAACGTTTTTTATGATTTTTTTATTTTTTTTTTTTATTTTAGGCTCACAAGGAAGTTAAATCTTAACGTTAAACGCTAAATATGGAAAACTTTTTATATGCTAATTCTCCATTAGCTTTCGAGTACCAATTGTTTCTTTTATTGTCGAAGTTGTTTAAGTTAAACGTTCTAATTTTTTTTTTTTTTTTTATTTTCTTCATTACTCCAGCGCAAAATCTATTATTACCCATCGAGATGAAAATAAAAGGCGAAAATTAATTTATGACCAGACAAAAATATCAACAAGTGAACGAAACGAGACGACAACATCCATAAAATCGTTTCACAAAAGACTCACAGAGCGGTGTGTCCCCACCAACGCGCATAACAGCACGTAAAACAAAACGCGCGACCTTGATTTTTTAGCCTCGTCCTTTTGTCACGATCCCGACAGAATATATATTCGTCCGAGTGCGAAAGTACCTCCGTTCTTTGTTTTGCTTTCCTTTAATTTATTCCCGCGAAGAGGGGAGAACTGGAAGCCGAAATCAACGTAACGAATGATCACTAGCATACACCACGTGTGTGTGACGTTGGACATAAGCCTCTCTCGACTCTTGTATTTTTTATACGTTTGTGTGTGTGTGTGTGTGTGTGTGTGTACGCCTACACGAGCATCTTCCGTTTGTAAAGTATGCGCGTGTAAGCAAAAATTTTGCACGCGCAAATGTTTATTTGCAACTTGCTTTAAATAACAATTTGGTTTTTATAGATTTTTAGGTAAAGGTATGTATGAATTTTTATAATATAAATATACACATATACACGCACAAATAACTAGTGTCTAAAAAAAAATCTATCGTCGTGAAAATATTAACACGTCCTCTGCCGCGTGGGGCGTATGAGCTCCATAACGTCTTAAAGCCTAAAACATACCTTAACAATTTATTGGACCCGATATTTCTAAAATTAGAAAATGAATAATAGAAGCGCGCGTCTTTGCTTTCGCAGCTCGCGTTTTAGAGTGACCGAAAGATCGCGTTGTGTTGCCGTGTAACTATATCTAGGCTCTTTGATGGCCTAACCGAGATTACACCTATCGACCCGCTCTCGTACGCTTTTTCATGATTGTGTGAACATCGTTGGGATAAGTATGGGTGTGAGTTCCTTTTCTTGAAGATGCTTTTTATTTTAGGCATAGATCGACGGGTTTTGGATTTTGGTATTGATCGATTAGGGTTTTACGTTTTGTACTTCGATCAATAAAAAGACTTTTGAAAAGTTTGCGAGAGTTAAAAATATTTTATACAAAGGAATGAAAAAAATGAGAATTTGATTGTCGGTTGATTATTTATCTAAAAAATTTAGGTATGTAAATATTTTTATAGTACACCTATATGATAATACCTTAAACGTAACCGAACATTTGGAAATTAAAATACTTAAAGACGCTCGATTAATTATGTACATATTTAGAAGTGACGATAAAATATATAAATTTCGACTGCTACTTTTAGTTTTTTCTTTTATTTATTTGATAACTATTTTCAATGATTTGTATATTCGAAAATCTAAATGCAGTAAAAGTTAATTACAGCATGTATAATTTTTAAGTTAAAAAATACTTCAAGGATAAAGTTAATCTTTGCTCTACTAATCATTTCATCGGAATAAATCAATGTTAGACTTAAGCTCTGACGATTACAATTTATCGAAAAATAATTTCAATGCATCGTTTAATTATTCAACCTTCGCGCATTCGAAATATTAATTCCGATACAATTTAAATGAATCACCATTTTTCAACAGCTGCGATAAAAGAAAAACATAAAACACAAAGTGCCGTTATAAATTTCAAGATTACAACTCTTTCACCTTGTTAAGCTATGAATTACAATCTCGGTGAGCTGTTGCTGCATGTTTACGTGCACGATTTCGATACATTATCGAATCGCGATCGTCTGTTTTGCCGAGGAAATGCCTGCGCTTTATTTTTAGCCTACTTTGAAAAATCTCCTAAGCATATATTTATTTTAAATAATTCATTCATACATATGTTATACTGCGCTCGTTAATTATCTAAATTTATATGAGGGTTTATTAACGCATTACCGTCAATTCTCATGCGAGCTTGACATTTAATTTTTTTGGAAAACTTTCTTCGAAATAAAACCCGTTGAAATAAAACTTCTCGATATTTTTAAATTTCATCAAGCGTCCAACTAATCCCGATACCGCTTCTACTTATACGACAGCGCAGCAACATATTTACGCCAACAATATCTTTATTTGCCGCAACTTTTGTTCAATCAAAATTTAAATCGATTAACGCAAATCTATAACGCGAATGTAGCGATAAATTTCTGCAGGATTTAAGGCACATAATTTATCTTTAGCCTCCTGTACGCGTTCTTACGTTGAAACTTTACGTTGAATTAGCTCAATTTGGGAAAGAAAGTGACGCAACGTTTAACTTTGTCACGAAATTCGATGATTCTTCTTGTCGACTGTGTCGCGTCACTTATCGTGCCGCTAAAATCAAGATCGAAATAGTTGAGCTTTGACCGCAATTTTTGACCGCAATTTTTGACCGCAATTTTCGACCTAATTCTACCTTTGATGAACTTTGCGCATTCTTTCTCTTAATTATAGAATAAAATGAGACAATTGAAAAACTTTATATTTGAATGTTATTTTTAAAAAATGTTTAAAAAAATAACCTTATAATAACTTTTTTTTTTTTTTTTTATTTTAACTTTTATACACGTCTTTTATAATATTTGATCGTTACATTACCAATTATAAGTCATTGATTTTTCATAATAATAACGTAAACAAACAGTAAAATACGAAGATTTAATAAATTTTCATGGAATGCACATTACAACTAATTGAGCAATGAGTATATCTACTTCAAGTAAATTAGAAATCTACAGAAATGAATAGAGTAGAGACATCTGTTAAAATAACTCAAAACTTTCTTGTTTTTGCTGGCTTGATTTATCGATTAAGTAGCTTTATAATGTGGGGTGCTGCATTCCGTTATAAGCTTCTAAGTTTAATCGAAAGATGGATTGTTTTAACTACAAATTTATTAGTAGATATAAAATACGTGCAGATAAAAACAATAAAATTTTAAGTAATATATGTTTATCATATTTTATAGTATATCTACATTTGAGTTTCTACACTTTGCTTCAAGATTTACTTTAATCGCGACAAGTAGTTTTACAAATTATTATACATAATATACTTTTTGTCACACTGTTTAATTTTATAAACGAAATGTTATAAACGAAAAACTTTTCATTAGAGACGAATAGAAAAATTTTGGGTACTAGTAGCACAAATTCTGATTTATTGATGTGGAAAATAATAGGAAGTGTAAATAAACAAACAAAAATGTCATTAAGGAAAAGTAAACAAGTGAATCAAATTGTCTTTTTATCAAGATAAATCGAACGTTTTGTAATCAAGGGGCGCGTTAGCGCCCCGTGGTAAGTATTGGTACTAACCACGGGCACTTGCGCACCCATTTACGCGTTAAATTTTTTCTTTACCTCTATATCCGATGGTCAACAATCGTCCTTGATTAGCGAAATGACGCATCACGTTTTTTTCTTCCTCCTCAATAAATTCCGTCCAATCCTTCGATAGCTGCTCGTAAAGATATTGAAGCTGGTAGTATGCTAGAGTTCAGATTTGGATTCGACATGGATAAATAAATGATTCGCACGTTAATACTTTAGCTACGATCTATTGAAACTTTAAATACTTTCAGAGACGTTTTATTTTTGATACCTTTGATTCGGCGAAAAAGTTTGTGATGTATTTCGCAATCACCGCTTCGAAGTAAAAAAATTCAGTGATATTTTCTATTACTATTTCCGACTTTTTTTCCCATTCTTCGAACGTTCTTAAATTTCAGAAATAATTGTTCAAGAAAAAAATTTAAGTTAATAAATAAGGTTGTATTAAATTTAGAAAATGTTATATAACACATAATATTTATTTTCTCTTTTTTGATACTATCATTAAATTTTAAAATAGCTTACTATTCTTATGATCGAAAAGTAGTTAATTAGTGATATGTTACAATCAAAGATATAATGGACTTAAAAAATCCAAATAGGAGTTAGAAACAGAGAAAGGATAAAAGATATTCAAAAAATCTAAAACTACAAAAAGATCTCTTCCAGAGATCGATAAATATAAAAGTTAAGTAGAGAGAGGAAGAAAATATTAGAGAAAATGATTACGGGTTATAGAAAAAAAAACGATATGGAGATTGGGTACAGTGGAGGTTCAAGGAAAGGATACCAGGGTAAAAGAAGAGAAACTCAGTCATAAGTCAGATAAAGTAAAAACAACATGGATAATAAAGAGAATAAAATAACTGCTTAAGGTTTCAAGAAATAAGTAAAAAAAACAGGAGAAAACAATACATAGGTGGCCTGCTGTTGTTTTACTTGCTTCCTCTCGCATGCATTTTTTCTCACTCTCGAATTTTGTTGTCTTCTGAATTGCGTGTTCTTTTCACGAGTTATTCGTGCGTTTTTCGGTTGATCTTTGAGAACTGTTTTTTCTCTCTACCTATATATCTGTTTTCTTTCCTACATTGGCGGTCTATGATTGGTTTAGTGTTATCACTCATTTATCTATTTATTTTCTTCGGTACATTTATTTTGTTTTGGTAACTGTTCGTGTTGCAGTTGTACATATGCTTCGTTTTGCATTGCCTGGTCTTGATATATTGCACTTCACCTTGCGTAAGGAATGAAGAAAATTTGTTCGTTATAATTATTATTTTATGACTGGGAAAATAAATAAAATCAAAAGAGGCATCGTTTATGCAAAAATATGTTTAACGTAAACAATTTACAAATCTATCATATTATAGTATACTATCACATGATATTTTAATTTTCCTTCAGTTATCGAGCATCACGAATGAACTATCACGAACTCATCACGAACTCATCGCAGCTACGAATGTGCAGTAGGACATAGCAGTTTTTAAAATCTTGTAAAAGAAAACAAAACAAAAAATAAGTATACGAACGATTAACGTCAAAAGGTTTATATAAACATAATATGTTAAAGTATTTCATTCTTACGACTCCGCAGTTTTCCAAGTTAAGAACGAGCAAAGGACCGGCCGTGAACTGACATGGAATGGAACATCGCATCATCATAAATTTTAGCAAACGTTGCGTTTTCAATGGAAAACCGTACCAACCGCAGGCGTAACTTTAAAAAATTATATGGAAGATGTTCAAGTTAAAGTAATAATCGTAAGTCAAACGTTATGAACATATGAACTATTTAAAAAACAATAAATCTACAGGATTAATATTAGCATAGAAAAATAATTATACATACACTGAATAGAAAAGATCCGTACTAGCATCGATAATTTTTTGTCCTGGCAAGCTCACATAAAAAAGGTAAAGTACTATGCCACACCAGGCAAATACTACCCTCACGAAATTGATATAATTCTTCAAGCTTAACATCAACTGAAAATTCGCGAACAAAAATACATTTAATCATTGATTGATAATTAATCCTTTGATTTCAAACAAATAAAATTGTATTTACATCGACAGTCCCAAGACTCAAGCACATTAATGTTATTCCAATGGTGACGAAAAAACACGTTGTGTACGTGTTTTGCAGAAGCTCTGCGAATCTGTTATACAATATTATTAAATTTTAGTAAGTTTAAAGTTAAATGAATTAATAGCAACCGATTATTACAAACTCAACTCTATAGATTTATTGTGAACAGCTATGGATTTGAGCACGTAATTTTGAATTTTCATCTCTGCTTCCTTTGTCATGTAATCGTTGCTCTCTACAACTTCAAATGCCTTTTTTAAGCGGTAACTGTAACATTAAAATAAAAACATTTTTACTTTATATATGTAAGAATTATTATAAGATTGTTGAACTTACTCAACGACGTTGAAAAGTCCAACGACGTGTTGTACACAACAAGTATAGGATGTATCGATAGTCGTGAAAATCGAGATGGTACACATGACGGAGATGAATGTATGGAGTATCAGTTGATAATAATAAGTCCTCTGATCAACGAAATACTCACCGTAGAAACACAAAACTTTTTGACGCGATGCATTCAGTGGAAGAATGAGATCGAGTAAAGTTGGAACTAGTCCCGGTAGAGTTACGAATGATACTCCAGCGATGTATAAGTAGACTGTAAACAGAGCTCTTTTTAGTTTACTATTGTTTTTGAAGGAGCGCTTCTATGATAACAAAAGACTTTATCGATATTGTTGAAGGATTATTAATTGCAATGGGAAAAATTGTGATTTGCTTAATTTATTTACAATGAACGAGAAACTTTTCATTAGAGACGGATGGAAAAATTTATGGCACTCGGTAACTCGAATTCTGATTTATTGATGTGGAAAATAATAGGAAGTGTAAATAAACAAATGAAAATGTCATTAAGGAAAAGTGTACAAGTGGATCGACTTGCCTTTTTATCAAGATAAAGCAAACTTTTTTTTAGTTTTCTTTACCGCTATATCCGATGGTCAACAATCGTCCTTCATTAGCGAAATGACGCATCACATTTTTTTCTCCCTCCTCGGTGAATTCCATCCAATCCTTCGATATCTGCTCGTAAAGATATTGAAGCTGGTAGTATGCAAGAGTTCAGATTTGGATTCAACATGGATAAATAAATGATTAGCACGTTAATACTTTAGCTACGATCTATTGAAACTTGAAATCCTTTAAGAGACGTTTTATTTTTGATACCTTTGATTCGGCGAAAAAGTTTGTGATGTATTTCGCAATCACCGCATGGAAGTAAAAAAATCCAGTGATATTTTCTATTACTATTTCCCAATTTTTTCCCAATTCTTCGAACGTTCTTATTATCTAAATTTCGAAAATAATTGTTCAATAAGAAAATTCTAGTAAAGAAATAAGGTTGTATTAAATTTAGAAAATGTTAAATAAAATTTTATATTTATTTTCACTTTCCTGACAATACAGTGTTAAAATGTTGACATTTATTTAACATTTAAACCATTAATATTATTGCTATGATCAAAAGGTAGTTAATTAGTGGTATGTTACAGTCGAGGATATAATGGACTTAGAATTTTTAAATATGAGTTAGAAACGGAACAAGGATAAAAGATATACTACAAGAAGATCTCCTTCAGAGATCAATAAATATAAAAGATAAGTAGAAAAAAAAGAAGAGAAAGATTAGAGAGAATGAGAGAGAAAAAGAGAACAATCTCAGTGATAAGTCAGATAAAGTAAAAACAACATGAATAGTAAAGAGAATAAAATAACTGCTTAAGGTTTAAAGAAATAAGTAAAAGGAACAGAAGAAAACAATAGATCATTGAAGTCACGGTGGAGAAAATGATAACTTGAAAAAGAGAGAATGAAGAGAAAAATAAATGAAAAATGAATAATAAGTCAAGTAAGTGATTAGAATGAATCAAAAATCGGAATGGAAGACTAAGCGTATAGAAGGAATAGAATGAATGAGAAATTTAATAAAAAAGAATTAAAAGAAATAAAAGTCAATTAGAAGTTTGTGTCAATGTGGAAAAAAATTAAAAATATCCGGAAACGGAGGTCAAAAAAAGGCAAACGGTATCTGCTAAGCTCTTGCTTAAAAATCATAATTTTCAGAGCAGAATTAAAAGGATAAAGTTGAAAGATCAGAGTTGAGAAATCAGAATAAACTGGCTGAAGTAAATAGATCAGTAAAGATAGAAAGCCCAGAAACAGAGATTATAAATATTTTAAATTTTTAAATGAATTATTTTTAGAATTATAATTTAATTATAAATAAATCAATTGATTGTAACAAATTATGAAGTATGTAAAATTTACAAAAACTCACGAAAGCTCTTTAGCCTCGGAAAAACATATACTCCGATTTGAAAATTCACAAATAATTTTAAAAAAAATCGACAAATATCGACACTAATAAAATTAATTTATTTTTAAAATAATTCTATTATCATCAATATTCAGATATACTAGTACATATACATGCATCAATCATATTCCAAAATTTATACCTGTGGAATCATCATGCTGTAAATGGCAATTAAAATAAACGATCGAATAAAAATCTTCACGCAATTTTTCTGATAAGGCCAAAGACCCGCCATTTTCATCATTACTCTGTTTATTTTCCAATATCGATTGTTTAAAACTTCTCGTTCATACATAATCAACTGATTGTCAAATTTTAAGTCGCACAGATTATTATATCAAAAATTAATTTATTTCAAAAATATACTTGTGTTTACTGTACTAATAATTAAAATTTTTAAAAATTCAGTAAATTCTCAAAGTTCATTACAAATTTGTCTTGTCCTAGTTAATTATTACAAACATAATGACAAGTTTTTGTAGTTTGCCGCTAATTCACGACTGGAAATTTTTCACAATAATAATAATAATTATACGCTTCTTTATCAGCCTCGTTCCAAATTTCAATATTTCCAAAGAAGTATTGATTTCTCGCAAACTTTAATTATGACTGCAAAACTTTGAACGATGTTTTCTCTCGTGCGTGAATTTTTTGCTCCTTTTTCTCTTTACATTTTTCTTCGTATCGATTACGTGTCCTATTATATACAGTCGTATATTATCGACTGTCATACGTATATTTTACGGCTAATAAATAATTCTTTAGAAATATAAAGCAACTATCGTCGTTTAAATTCAGTTTTGTTTTACATTGATAATAAAAGGAGACTGTACGAATCGATCCAATTATGAAAAATAATAAGATTGTTTTTCCACAAATTTTTTCCGCTAAGATTTTTAAATATTCATTGTTTCTTATGATAAGGAAAATCAATTTTGAATATACATTCTGTCAAAAAAGTACCGGGAATTGTCGATTTAAATCTGGCGGGGCAATTTAGGCAGGTAAATTTTTTTTTCTAAGTTGGTACAACTGTCCTTAATGACTATGCCAAGTTTGAGCGGAATCTGTCAACAAGTGTGTTTACAGTAGTTGGTTAAGTCAGTGGCCTTCAGCTCGCGCGCCGAATTTTGTTTTATGGCTTCAATCGACTGAAAACGGGTGCCACGGAGCGGCAATTAAAGTTTTGGGAAGAGGAAGAAGTCACAGGGAGCCAAATCTGGCGAATACGGTGATTGTTCAAGCGTGTTCGTTGAGTTTTTGGCGAGAAAGTCGGTCACAAACGTAGCTCGGTGAGACGGCGCGTTATCCTCGTGCAAAATCTAGGAGTTGTTCGCCCAAAATATCAATTAAAATCGTACGGGTGGACTCGTGGGATATCTCAAGTTCATGTGCTATCTCTCTCAAGCTGGTATGACGGTTTTCAAGCACCATTTTCTTAATTTTATCGACGTTATCTGCGGTCAAAGCCGTTGATGGGCGTCCGGTACGAGGCAAGTCTTCGACGACTTCACGACCCTCCTTGAAGGCTTTGTACCACTCATACGCACGGGTTTTCGATAGTGCTTTATCACCAAAAGCCTTTTGCAACATTTTCAATGCATCGGCACACGAAATTTCATTCGCAATACAAAATTTTAGACAAATTCTTTGTTCAACGTAATCACCCATTGTAAAAAATCGGCACGCACTATTGACATCGACTGACTTAACCAGCTACTGTAAACACACTCGTTGACAGATTCCGCTCAAACTTGGCATAGTCATTAAGGACAGTTGTACCAACCTAGAAAAAAAATTTTACCTGCCTAAATTGCCCCGCCAGATTTAAATCGACAATTCCTGGTACTTTGACAGAATGTATATACAAAATAAAATTACGCCATTATTGTGAATAGAATAACAGATATAAAGTTAACAACTTAATGCATAAGATTTACGTTTCATGGGATTTCTATGAATATTGAAATATTTTCATGTTCACAATGGTAATTTCAATAATTCATTTTATAATAATTTTACTAAAGGTACAAAATTATTTTGCCCACTTAAATTTAATTTAAGCATATTACGTTCATGATAAGTCCACGCATTTTATTCTTAGATTTTGTTGAACTCAAGACTTTCACTCATGTTTTCTGTTGACAATATCTGGATACATAGACAACCGGAAGATTATCTCAAGTCTCGCGGATTTGCTTACAGTTTTGCATCTTAGCTCGAGCTAAAGGAGAAAATGCGTTGCTTTGATCAAAGCTCTGCCGTATTATAAACAAGCTTCAGACGATGAACCTGAAAACGAGAAAAAAAGTATAAAAATTCTTTTTCTTTATAATTAATTCAAACATATTGCTATAATTCAATTCAGTGCCAACGCAGATCAAGGATAAGCTGGTCGACGAAGTATTGTGATGATTCAACCAAGTTTGTAAAGGTAAGAAAAGAACAACATATGTATACAATACTTGTCAAGTTTCTTCAACGTCATACTATTTTTTAGTAAATTATAATTAAATGGATGTGTTTGTTTTAATACAAATTCCGCCTTTACAAACTGTAGGTTATGTAGCAATTTAGTGCTCGCATGAAAAACATATTGCAAGACATTAAATATAATGTATAAAAAAACATATTTTTATATAGAAAAATAGAAACGTTCTTAAGTTCGAAGATAAATTAAACAATTTTTTTATAATTGAAACGATATTATGATAAAACAGATAAAACATTATAAAGCCATAATTCAGCGATCGCATACATTTCGAGAGTTTATATTTTTTCTCGTACTCTTCGTAAGAGATACAACCAATCTTACATATTTCGGCGGTGACCCTAATAGATTATCGTCGATATCTGGTCAGACGGTGATTCGTTCGGAAATTAGCGGACAGTTGCACAGAAATCTGCTGTTACTCAGGTATACGTTCGCGTTTACATACGTATATGAACATGAGCGGAGGTTCAATAATCGCGGTATGACGTTTTAAATTTAATCGAAAGATGGATTGTTTTAACTACAAATTTATTAGTATATATAAAAGACATGCAGATAAAAACGATAAAATTTTAAGTAATATATGTTCATTATATTTGCCTTGCCTCTTTCGGGAAACTTTGCCGTTTATGTACGATGCGGCGTAGCTTTCCTTACTCATCCTTCCTTATTGATGCGAACCATCGAGTAGGTAGGGCTTACTGGAGCAGGTAGCGTATGCCGTTTCGTTGCGAGTAGCGCGTTATGAATATAGATACTGGCTTTTTCGGATCGTCGGCTGAAGTTTCCTTCATTACGAACTGGTGACTGCAGTGTGGCTAGCAGCTGTAATAGTTTTTTTTTTTTTTTTTTTTTGTCGGATTAAATGCTTCTCTAGTAGATCTGCCCGTGTTGAACAAAATTTCAAAAATGCAAGTTGGTAGGGACGTCGAAGAACGGAGATGATGCGATAATTCCACAAACAGAGATTCGTTCTTTTTTGAAACTTTTTAGTTCGTCAGACGAGCTTACTATAATGACTTTCAAATAGAAACTGTCTTGCTGAGCCTTTTAGTAGCCCGATTTTATCTCTTTTTTTAGTAGCCTCATATTGCTTCCCATTCTAGAAAACCGATTTCGCATCTGTCTCGCTTACTTTCGTTTATACGCATATGCATAAATGTGTTAGGGTAGTGCACTGTATTTTTATATTTTATATTTTTTACGTGATAGCTGTTTCCTCTTAGAGCTTTCTAACATGCCGCCTCGTGCACACTCAACGGTGCAATCGGCTCCTATGTCTAGCCTTCATATACCGATTTTCTTATAGGTGGCCTGCTGTTGTTCTACTTGCTTCCTCTCGCATGCGTTTTTTCTTACTCTCGAATTTCGTTATCTTCTGAATTGTGTGTTCTTTTCACGAGTTATTCGTGCGTTTTTCGGTTGATCTTTGACAACTGTTTTTTCTCTCTACCTATGTATCTGTTTTCTTTCCTACATTGGCGGTCTATGATTGGTTTAGTGTTACCACTCGTATATCTATTTATTTTCTTCGGTACATTTATTTTGTTTTGGTAACTGTTTGTGTTGCAGTTGTACATATGCTTCGTTTTGCATTGCCTGGTCTTGATATATTGCACTTCACCTTGCGTAAGGAATGAAGAAAATTTGTTCGTTACAATTATTATTTTATGACTGGGAAAATAAATAAAATCAAAAGAGGCATCGTTTATGCAAAAATATGTTTAACGTAAACAATTTACAAATCTATCATATTATAGTATACTATCACATGATATTTTAATTTTCCTTCAGTTATCGAGCATCACGAATGAACTATCACGAACTCATCACGAACTCATCGCAGCTACAAATGTGCAGTAGGACATAGCAGTTTTTAAAATCTTGTAAAAGAAAACAAAACAAAAAATAATTATACGAACGATTAACATCAAAAGGTTTATATAAACATAATATGTTAAAGTATTTCATTCTTACGACTCCGCAGTTTTCCAAGTTAAGAACGAGCAAAGGACCGGCCGTGAACTGACATGGAATGGAACATCGCATCATCATAAATTTTAGCAAACGTTGCGTTTTCAATGGAAAACCGTACCAACCGCAGGCGTAACTTTAAAAAATTATATGGAAGATGTTCAAGTTAAAGTAATAATCGTAAGTCAAACGTTATGAACATATGAACTATTTAAAAAACAATAAATCTACAGGATTAATATTAGCATAGAAAAATAATTATACATACACTGAATAGAAAAGATCCGTACTAGCATCGATAATTTTTTGTCCTGGCAAGCTCACATAAAAAAGGTAAAGTACTATGCCACACCAGGCAAATACTACCCTCACGAAATTGATATAATTCTTCAAGCTTAACATCAACTGAAAATTCGCGAACAAAAATACATTTAATCATTGATTGATAATTAATCCTTTGATTTCAAACAAATAAAATTGTATTTACATCGACAGTCCCAAGACTCAAGCACATTAATGTTATTCCAATGGTGACGAAAAAACACGTTGTGTACGTGTTTTGCAGAAGCTCTGCGAATCTGTTATACAATATTATTAAATTTTAGTAAGTTTAAAGTTAAATGAATTAATAGCAACCGATTATTACAAACTCAACTCTATAGATTTATTGTGAACAGCTATGGATTTGAGCACGTAATTTTGAATTTTCATCTCTGTTTCCTTTGTCATGTAATCGTTGCTCTCTACAACTTCAAATGCCTTTTTTAAGCGGTAACTGTAACATTAAAATAAAAACATTTTTACTTTATATATGTAAGAATTATTATAAGATTGTTGAACTTACTCAACGACGTTGAAAAGTCCAACGACGTGTTGTACACAACAAGTATAGGATGTATCGATAGTCGTGAAAATCGAGATGGTACACATGACGGAGATGAATGTATGGAGTATCAGTTGATAATAATAAGTCCTCTGATCAACGAAATACTCACCGTAGAAACACAAAACTTTTTGACGCGATGCATTCAGTGGAAGAATGAGATCGAGTAAAGTTGGAACTAATCCCGGTAGAGTTACGAATGATACTCCAGCGATGTATAAGTAGACTGTAAACAGAGCTCTTTTTAGTTTACTATTGTTTTTGAAGGAGCGCTTCTATGATAACAAAAGACTTTATCGATATTGTTGAAGGATTATTAATTGCAATGGGAAAAATTGTGATTTGCTTAATTTATTTACAATGAACGAGAAACTTTTCATTAGAGACGGATGGAAAAATTTATGGCACTCGGTAGCTCGAATTCTGATTTATTGATGTGGAAAATAATAGGAAGTGTAAATAAACAAATGAAAATGTCATTAAGGAAAAGTGTACAAGTGGATCGACTTGCCTTTTTATCAAGATAAAGCAAACTTTTTTTTAGTTTTCTTTACCGCTATATCCGATGGTCAACAATCGTCCTTCATTAGCGAAATGACGCATCACATTTTTTTCTCCCTCCTCGGTGAATTCCATCCAATCCTTCGATATCTGCTCGTAAAGATATTGAAGCTGGTAGTATGCAAGAGTTTAGATTTGGATTCAACATGGATAAATAAATGATTAGCACGTTAATACTTTAGCTACGATCTATTGAAACTTGAAATCCTTTAAGAGACGTTTTATTTTTGATACCTTTGATTCGGCGAAAAAGTTTGTGATGTATTTCGCAATCACCGCATGGAAGTAAAAAAATCCAGTGATATTTTCTATTACTATTTCCCAATTTTTTCCCAATTCTTCGAACGTTCTTATTATCTAAATTTCGAAAAT
This sequence comes from Chalcis sispes, assembly GCA_949987625.1. Lineage (NCBI taxonomy): Eukaryota > Metazoa > Arthropoda > Insecta > Hymenoptera > Chalcididae > Chalcis > Chalcis sispes. The sequence goes on along the minus strand of OX465098.1, from coordinate 15,384,155 downwards.
AATTGTTCAATAAGAAAATTCTAGTAAAGAAATAAGGTTGTATTAAATTTAGAAAATGTTAAATAAAATTTTATATTTATTTTCACTTTCCTGACAATACAGTGTTAAAATGTTGACATTTATTTAACATTTAAACCATTAATATTATTGCTATGATCAAAAGGTAGTTAATTAGTGGTATGTTACAGTCGAGGATATAATGGACTTAGAATTTTTAAATATGAGTTAGAAACGGAACAAGGATAAAAGATATACTACAAGAAGATCTCCTTCAGAGATCAATAAATATAAAAGATAAGTAGAAAAAAAAGAAGAGAAAGATTAGAGAGAATGAGAGAGAAAAAGAGAACAATCTCAGTGATAAGTCAGATAAAGTAAAAACAACATGAATAGTAAAGAGAATAAAATAACTGCTTAAGGTTTAAAGAAATAAGTAAAAGGAACAGAAGAAAACAATAGATCATTGAAGTCACGGTGGAGAAAATGATAACTTGAAAAAGAGAGAATGAAGAGAAAAATAAATGAAAAATGAATAATAAGTCAAGTAAGTGATTAGAATGAATCAAAAATCGGAATGGAAGACTAAGCGTATAGAAGGAATAGAATGAATGAGAAATTTAATAAAAAAGAATTAAAAGAAATAAAAGTCAATTAGAAGTTTGTGTCAATGTGGAAAAAAATTAAAAATATCCGGAAACGGAGGTCAAAAAAAGGCAAACGGTATCTGCTAAGCTCTTGCTTAAAAATCATAATTTTCAGAGCAGAATTAAAAGGATAAAGTTGAAAGATCAGAGTTGAGAAATCAGAATAAACTGGCTGAAGTAAATAGATCAGTAAAGATAGAAAGCCCAGAAACAGAGATTATAAATATTTTAAATTTTTAAATGAATTATTTTTAGAATTATAATTTAATTATAAATAAATCAATTGATTGTAACAAATTATGAAGTATGTAAAATTTACAAAAACTCACGAAAGCTCTTTAGCCTCGGAAAAACATATACTCCGATTTGAAAATTCACAAATAATTTTAAAAAAAATCGACAAATATCGACACTAATAAAATTAATTTATTTTTAAAATAATTCTATTATCATCAATATTCAGATATACTAGTACATATACATGCATCAATCATATTCCAAAATTTATACCTGTGGAATCATCATGCTGTAAATGGCAATTAAAATAAACGATCGAATAAAAATCTTCACGCAATTTTTCTGATAAGGCCAAAGACCCGCCATTTTCATCATTACTCTGTTTATTTTCCAATATCGATTGTTTAAAACTTCTCGTTCATACATAATCAACTGATTGTCAAATTTTAAGTCGCACAGATTATTATATCAAAAATTAATTTATTTCAAAAATATACTTGTGTTTACTGTACTAATAATTAAAATTTTTAAAAATTTAGTAAATTCTCAAAATTCATTACAAATTTGTCTTGTCTTAGTTAATTATTACAAACATAATGACAAGTTTTTGTAGTTTGCCGCTAATTCACGACTGGAAATTTTTCACAATAATAATAATAATAATTATACGCTTCTTTATCAGCCTCGTTCCAAATTTCAATATTTCCAAAGGAGTATTGGTTCCTCGCAAACTTTAACTGTGACTGCAAAACTTTGAACGATGTTTTCTTTCGTGCTTGAATTTTTTGCTTTTTTTTTCTTCACATTTTTTTTTGTATCGATTACGTGTCCCGTTATTATCTATCATCATAAGAGGTCGTACGTATATTTTACGGCTACTAAATAATTCTTTAGAAATATAAAGCAAAAAATGCCATTTGAATTTACCGTTTCATTCTACATTGATAATAAATGAAACCTCTATACGATTCGATCAAATTATGAAAAATTTCAAGATTATTTTCCTGCAAGTTTATTCCACTAAGATTTTTAAATATTCATCTTTCTTTATAGTAAGAAAAATCAGTTTTGAAAATATATACAGAATAAAATTACGCCATTATTGTGAATAGAATAACAGATATAAAGTTAACAACTTAATGCATAAGATTTACGTTTCATGGGATTTCTATGAATATTGAAATATTTTCATGTTCACAATGATAATTTCAATAATTCATTTTATAATAATTTTACTAAAGGTACAAAATTATTTTGCCCACTTAAATTTAATTTAAGCATATTACGTTCATGATAAGTCCACGCATTTTATTCTTAGATTTTGTTGAACTCAAGACTTTCACTCGTGTTTTCTGTTGACAATATCTGGATACATTGACAACCGGAAGATTATCTCAAGTCTCGCGGATTTGCTTACAGTTTTGCATCTTAGCTCGAGCCAAAGGAGAAAATGCGTTGCTTTGATCAAAGCTCTGCCATATTATAAACAAGCTTCAGACGATGAACCTGAAAACGAGAAAAAAAGTATAAAAATTCTTTTGCTTTATACATAATTCGAACATATTGCTATAATTCAATTCAGTGCCAACGCAGATCAAAGATAAGCTGGTCGACGAAGTATTGTGATGATTCAACCAAGTTTGTAAAGGTAAGAAAAGAACAATATATGTATACAATACTTGTCAAGTTTCTTCAACGTCATACTATTTTTTAGTAAATTATAATTAAATGGATGTGTTTGTTTTAATACAAATTCCGCCTTTACAAACTGTATGTCATGTAGCAATTTAGCGCTCGCATGAAAAACATACTGCAAGACATTAAATGTAATGTATAAAAAACATATTTTTATATAGAAAAATAGAAACGTTCTTAAGTTCAAAGATAAATTAAACAATTTTTTTATAATTGAAACGATATTATGATAAAACAGATAAAACATTATAAAGCCATAATTCAGCGATCGCATACATTTCGAGAGTTTATATTTTTTCTCGTACTCTTCGTAAGGGATACAACCAATCTTACATATTTCGGCGGTGACCCTAATTGATTATCGTCGATATCTGGTCAGACGGTGATTCGTTCGGAAATTAGCAGACAGTTGCACGGAAATCTGCTGTTACTCAGGTATACGTTCGCGTTTACATACGTATATGAGCATAAGCGAAGATTCAATAATCATGGTAGAGACTGAAACTAACCCTAACGGTCCGAATGTTAATTAATGACGTTTTATCGTTTCCCCGCACGGCTTCGGTCACGACGTCGTTAATCTGTTCTGACACTCATTTCAAGACACATTGATGCCGTTATTCCTATTCGTATTTGTCAGTTATCACGTTAAATAAACCTATTGAATCCGCTATCGAATGATTTAATGTAATCTGAAGCCCTTCTTTTAATTTTTTTCATCGATTTATGTTATACTAATCAGTTGATAATTGATTCAAATAATTGCTTTTATCGATTTACGTTAGTAATTATTATATTGGTAAATAATTTCGTTAATTTATAATTTTGAAAATCAAAGTATAGTAAAAGTTATTAATATTATGAATAATTTTAGTTTTCGAAAATAATTTCATGGATAAAATTAATTTTTGCTCCACTAATCACTCCATCGACTTTAATTAACAGTGTCATTTTAGTTCAGGTAATTAAAGTTCGAAAAATGATTTATAATTAAGGGGCTATACCAGTGTGAACGCTGAAAAATTGGGTGATTTTTTGGAATTTTTTAAAAGAAAAATACTTTATAAAACATTTAAAAAATATAAGAGCATATCAAGCTATATTTAAACTATATCGCATAATTTTTTTATCAAAAAATATTGAAAAATGAGCGACTTATGCGCTGTCTTCGGAGGCGCCAAAAAAAAAAAGTTCCTCCACTGCTGAAATGAGCATTTCCTCCGGCCGAATGAGTAGCTGAAACCAAAAAAAAAAGGTCGTTAAACTAGAAGGTATTTCCTATACAATGTTGTAGAATTTACGAAAAATATCAAAATTTAACAAAATAGCGTAATTATCAAAAAAAAGTTTTTTTTTGGTCAGAAATATGGTCGCTTTTTTTAATGCCAAATCGTCAATTTTCATCCGATCGAAAAAATCCTGCGTCATTGTAGAGTAAATATATTCATAAGTACTAAGTTTAAATTTGAAGTCAATCGGACAATTGCTCTTTGAGTTACGATGGCAGCAAATTTGAAAAATGTCATTTCGAGAAAAACGTTCCGCTTCTAGGTAGATGGAGCAGTTTATACCTGCAAGCGGTTGCTCTTTAGAAGGCTGCCATTCGAAAAGTATTGGAGATACGACCTTGAAAATTTCACAGGATATTCTTAAAAGTATTAACTGTCGAATAAGAAAAAAAAAAATATCGATTTTATGAAAGTTTCAAACTGGTATAGCCCCTTAAATTATTTAACTCTTGCTATTTTGCATTATAAATATCAGTACGATTTGAACGAATAACTTATTTTACAAGATCTGCGAATAAAGAAAATATAAAAAAAGAATAAAATGCAAAGTGTTGTCATAAACTTCAAGATTACAACTCTTTCACTTTGCTAATATTTAATTTTTACTTTTATTTTCACCTTTTTAAAGTTTATTAAATTTAAATCAGTTCGATTTGGAAAACGAAGCGGTGCAGTGAATAATTTAGTCACGAAATTCGATGATTCTTCTTGTCGATTGCATCGCGTCACTTATCGTGCCGCTAAAATCAAGATCGAAATAGTTGAGCTTTGACCGCGATTTTTAACCTAATTCTACCTTTGATGAGCTTTGCGCATTCTTTCTCTTAATTATAGAATGAAATGAGATAATTGAAAAACATTATATTTCAATGTTATTTTTAAAAAAAATGTCTGAAAAATTGACCTTATAATAATTTTTTTTTTTTTTTTTTATTTTAACTTTTTTATTTAATATACATCTTTTAATATTTGATCGTTACCTTGGCCATGGTAAATCATTAATTCTTCATAATAATAATGTAAACAAATAAAAATATATAATAAGAAAATTTAATAAATTTTCAGAAAATGTGCATTACAATTAGTCGATTAACCTCACAGATGCGTATATCTACTTCGAATAATTCAGAAATCTACAGGAGTTAATAGAGTAGTGACATCTGTTAAAATAACCCAAAACTTTCTTGTTTTTGCTGGCTCAATGTATCGATTAATAACTTCAGCATTCAGCAATGGGTATGCTACAAACTTCTAAGTTTAATCGAAACATGGATTGTTTTATCAACAAATTTATTAGTAGATATAAAAGACATGCAGATAAAAACAATAAAATTTTAAATAAAATATATTTATATTATATTTTAAAATATATTTGTATTTGAAATTATACTTGCTTCAAGATTTACTTTAATCTCAACAAGTATCATAAATAAATAAATATATAAATATATATATATATATATATATATATATATATACATTTTCATTATATTATTTAATTATAAATTCGTTCAAAACTCTTAACATAAAAAAAAAAAAAAAAAAAAAAAAAATTAAAACATGGACTAAAACTTCAGTTCAATAAATGAAGGCATTTAAGCTCTTACATTCGCTCGTTTTGCTCATTTGTATTGTTTGTTCGCTTTTTGATGAGTAGCTTGGAGTCAGATATACAACTAGGGAGCGGATTGCTGATGCTTTTTTTTTTTTCCACTCGGTTGCACACTTATGCCCCGACTCTTTCACGTAGTTTAACGAGTCGTTCCAAGTTGCTTCATTAAAGCGGACCCTCTTTTGCCTTTCGTACGGAGTTTTTTAAGCGAAACAGCGGATCCACTGTGTAAAGACCGACTGAATCTTGCTTTGATATTCGGATTATGTAAGCGGTTTTATGGTTTATCCTAAAGTAGATAAAATTACGAGGATTTCGGGTTAAACATAAAAATTTATTTGTTTCAATAAATATAATTATTTTTTCAAATTATGTTAAAATAATATTATTTTATCGATAAAAAAATAAACACAAAGTCATCGTTTTCGAAAAAATATGTACAACTTGAACATTTTACGAATCTACAATATTCTAAATTACTAACTCTAAGCATTTCAGTAATCCTTCAGTTGTGAAGCATCAATTCGTCGCATATACGAAAGTGCAGTAGGACATAGCAGTTTTCAAAATCTTTTAATAGAGAAAAAAAAAAGAAGAAATACAAATGATTAAAAACAAATAGTTTACTTTTATAACACATAGTAACACATCGTTCAATAAGTCCCGAGACTAACAACGAAAACAAAATTTTTTTTCAAAAATCATTTTTATTCATCAATATAATCTCCTTTTAGAGTGATACAATCTTTCCAACGCCTTTCCAACATTTCTATACCATGTTTATAGAAGGATTTATCCTTTACTTCAAAATAGGCTTCAGTTTCGGCAATGACCTCCTCATTCGAGCCAAATTTTTTTCCCAGGAGCATTTTTTTTGAGATCAGCAAAGAGCCAGTAGTCGCTGGGGGCTAAATCTGGCGAATACGGGGGGTGGGGAAGCAAATCAAAGCCCAATTCGTTCAATTTTGCCATTGTTTTCATGGATTTGTGGCATGGTGCATTGTCTTGGTGAAAAAGGATTTTTTTCTTCATCATGTGCGGTCGTTTTGCTGCGATCTCCTCCTTCAAACGTACCAACAAGTCAATATAATAATCAGTGTTGATCGATTTACCTTTTTCCAGGTAGTCAATGAAAATCGCGTCATGTGTATCCCAAAAAACAGACGCCATGACTTTGCCAGCAGACTGCTGCGTTTTTGGACGCTTTGGGCGGCTTTCGCCAGCCATGCGCCACTCAGATGATTGCCGATTCGACTCCGGAGTGAAATGATGTATCCATGTTTCATCCATGCTCACGTATCGACGCAGGAAATCCTTTTTATTGCGAGTAAATAGCGATAAACAGCTCTCTGAATCGTCGACTCGTTGCTGTTTTTGTTCCACTGAAAGCAATCGCGGCACCCACTTGCAAAAAACCTTTTTCATGCTCAATTTTTCATGAAGGATTGTAAATACGCTTCCAGATGATATCTGTGTCATTTCTGCAATCTCACGGACCTTCACTTTGCGATTTTTCATTACAATTTTTAACACTTCACTCACATTTTCCTGTGTAACGGCTTCCAATGGCCTACCCGAACGTTCCGCATCGTTTGTGTCCGTACGACCACGTTTAAACTCAGCATACCAACGACAAATCGTTGGTTTGGACGGAGAGAAGTCCGGGTAATGTTTTTCAAGCCATTGCTGAGCTTCTACGGTGTTTTTACCCATTAAAAAACAATGTTTTATCAACACGCGAAACTCGCTTTTTTCCATTTTTCAAACAAATTACAAAGTGACTTTACTCTAACCTCGATAACTCTGCTGTCTGTGATCCGATCGACGTGAAATTTTTACACGTTTCATGTAAAGGTTCGCACTCTATGGAAACGTGGCCAGTTTGGTACTACTAGCACCATCTCTGGGTTAATCTCGGGACTTATTGAACGATGTGTTATGTTGTATTTGAAAAAATTTTGTACTTACTACTTCACAATTTTCCATTTCGAGAGAGAGAGAGAGAGAGAGAGAGAGACCGGCCGTGAATTAACAAGGAATAGAACACCCTAAGATCATAAATTTTTGAAAACGTTGTGTTTTCAATGAAAAATCGTACAACCGCTAACGTTACTTAAAACGATTTTATCGATTTTTTGTTAAAATTAAATGTAATAATCGTAAGTTAAATATTATAATATATATTATAATTTATATATTAGTGATTGAAAAATTATCCTATTCCTTCAAAAGAATTATTCTAGAAGTGATTTACAATAAATTAAGTCCAGTTAACCAGGCATACAAAATGGATCTGTTGTAGAATATTATTAAATTTTAGTAAGTTTAAAGTTAAATAAAATAATAGCAACCGACTATTACAAACTCAACTCTATAGTTTTATTGCAGATGGCTATGGATTTGAGCACGTAATTTTGAATTTTTATTTCCGCTTCCTTTGTCATTTAATCGTTGTTCTGTACAACTTCAAATACCTTTTTTAAGCGGTAACTGTAACATAAAAATTAATTAGTATGATCTGCCCAGTATAGATAGACGACTACCAGTAGGTAGATGATTTATGAGTAAAATGATTATTACAAATTTTTGAAATTGTGAAATGATCATATTTCTTTTGTTTTATTAATAAAAGACTTTTTGCTATGTGGTCAGTCTAAACTTTTTTTCTTCTTATTTTAAATTTCACGGCAATAAGTATCCTTATCGATGCGATACACTTTATACGAAATCGCGAATAAGATCTGCGCACCCAGTGATATGACAATTATTAAAAAATTCATAATGCAAATTTAAAAGATAAGTTATATGTTTTGTATTGGCTCTCAATTTATAACCTCAAACCAGTAGATAAACAAGTTTACTTATTTAACTTAAAGATTTATTATTTTATTTTTTAAGTTTATTCACCACGTGTACGAATTAATTGATATACGTTTATTTTATTTTATGATGACACAGATATGAAGAATGTATAAACTGTACAAGTATACAAGTAGTGACTTGGACAAAGTTTTTAAAAAAATAAGAGAAAGAAAACTAAATAGAAGTAGCAAAAACAACAAGAAGTTAAAAAAAAACTTACTAAGCAAAAGATTTAGAAAGAAGAAATTAAAAGAAAAAAAACCGACAAAAAATCAAAATAAAGAAATTAGAAAAGTGGATGGAGCAAAGATGAAAGAAAAAAAGTTTCCTTTTCAGAAAAAAACCTGAACAAAAATAGAAAGGGAAGAAGAATAAAGATTCAAAGCAACTAGCAATAGAAAATTTGATCGATTGCCAAAGAAAATCAAATTTAATCTTTGATATAGCATTAAAAAAGAAGAAACTATTGCAAGAAGTTAACTGTAATAATTAAATAAATAAACCCATGAATTTGACTCTTAATAAATAAATAAATAATTAATATTTTTATATTAAATTCCTGTCTTTTCATTTAATTCAATATTATCATTGGGTAGACTCAACAAATTTTCTAAAAATATTCGTTGTAAGATTGTGAACGTAGGTGTTTTATATACAGAACTTTTGCCGCTGATATATTAGTCGAATCGTCTAACTCTTGATATTTTTGAATTTATCACAATATTTTACCTTTTAAATATTTTAAACTACACTATATGATCTAAATTTTTGTTAATTTGACTTGTTAATTATTTTTGGAGACCACACGTCAGTTTGTTTACGCAGTATGTTTTAACCGTCTATTTATTAGTCAGATTATTCCATTTTCTGTCCCACAAAAAATCTTTTAAAAAAAGAGACTCATATATTGCATTCTTAAACTTACTCGTCGATGTTGAAAAGCCCAATGACGTGTTGCACACAACAAGTGTAGAACGTATTGACGGGCGTGAAAATCATGATGGTGCACATAACGGAGACGAACTTATGGAGTACCGATTGATAGATGCTTTTTTTTAAGCGATAACTGTAACATTGAAATAAAAATATTTCTACATTATATATGTAAGAATTTTCATTAGATTGTTAAACTTACTCGACGATGTTAAAATCGAGATGGTATACATAACGGAGATGAATGTATGGAGTATCAGTTGATAATAATAAGTCCTCTGATCAACGAAATACTCACCGTAAAAATACAAAGTTTTTTGACGGGATATATTCAGTGGAAGAACGAGATCGAGTAAAGTTGGAACTAGTCCCGGTAGAGTTACGAATAATACTCTAACGATGTATAAGTATACTGTAATAGAGCTCTTGTTAGATTACTATTGTTTTTGAAGAAGCGCTTCTGTGATACCGAAAGACTTTATCGATGTTGTCGAAGGATTATAAATTGCGGTGGGAGAAATTGTGACTTGCTTAATTTATTTACAATAAACAAGAAACTTTTCATTTTGTCGATTTGTCGATGTGGAAAGTAATAGGAAGTGTAAATAAACAAACAAAAATGTCATTAAGGAAAAGTGTACAAGTGGATCGACTTGTCTTTTTATCAAAATAAAGTGAACTTTTTTTTAGTTCTCTTTATCGCTATATCCGATGGTCAACAATTGTCCTTCATTAACGAAATGACGCATCACATTTTTTTCTCTCTCCTCGGGCAATTCCGTCCAATCCTTCGATATTTGCTCGTAAAGATATTGAAGCTGGTAGTATGCAAGAGTTAAGATTTGGTTTCGACATGAATAAATAAATGATTAGCACGTTAATACTTTAGTTACGATCTATTGAAACTTTAAATCCTTTAAGAGACGTTTTATTTTTGATACCTTTGATTCGGCGAAAAAGTTCGTGATGTATTTAGCGATCACTTCATGAAAATAGAAACCCGTGATATTTTCTATAACTGTTAAGGAGTTCTTTTTCTATTCTTTGAATGTTCTTATCATCTGTATTGCAAAAATAATTATTCGATAAAAAAAATTATAGAAAATCAATAAATTAAAATTAAACTTTGGATGTTACTTTCTATTTTTTTATTTTTAATAATGTTAAATCAAATTTTATTATTTTTTAAACAAATTATTAATTACAACGTTTAATTTTATGAATCTGTTTCTAAACATTGCACATGTACAAAAATATTGAAACAATTGGATGTTGCAGTTATACTCAATGTAACATTTCTTTTACAATTTTAGAAAACTGTTTATCGCAATTGTATTAATTGAATTGAAACAATTATTTTCAAAATAATTCTATAATCATTGATTTTCGACGAGAAATAAATATAAATTAATATGATATTATAACATTTGATAAGGCCAAAAACCCATCGTTTTCATCATTACTCTGTTTATTTGCCAATATCGATTGTTTAAAACTTCTCTTTCATTCATAATAAACTACATATCAATGATTAAATAATAATTAATTTAATTTAAAATTTAATTTTAGTAATAATTGAAATTATTAAAAAGATTTTGCATCTACAAACTTGTGTTAAACAGAAAAAAAAAGGAAGAATTCATTTTTCCTCAACTGCAACTTCTTCGTGACTCTCGTGGCATATAGAAATTCTCAGAATTCAATTACTCAATAGTTTAGTTATCACACGCAATTAGAATTATTTTTCAATATTTTCAAAGGAATATTGGTTCCTCACAAATTTTAAATGTGGCTGCAAAACCTCGGACGACTTTTTTCTCTCGTGCTTGAATTTTTTTTTTTCGCTTCTTTTTTCTTCCTTTTTTTTTCTACGTATCGATTGGGTGTTTCCGCTATTGTCTACCGTCGTAAGTGATTGTAGGTACATTTTACAGCTAATAAATAATTCTTTAGAAATGTAAAGCAACAAACGTCGTTTGAATTTCCGTTTCGTTCTACATTGATAATAAATAAAACCTCTATACGATTCGATCAAATTATGAAAAATTTTAAAATTATTATTCCGCTGAAATTTTTAAATATTCATTGTTTTTTATAGCAAGGAAAATCAGTTTTGAAAATATGTACGAAATAAAATTACACTTGATGCATAAAATCTACATTTCGTAGTGCTTCTATAAATATTAAAATATTTTCACGTTTACAATGGTAATTTCAATAATTCGTTTTGTAATAATTTTACCAAAGGTACAAAATTATTTCGTCCACTTAAATTTAATTTAATTTTATTATGTTTACCGAAAGTCCATGCATTTTAATCTTAAATTGTTGAACTTACGACTTCCAGTCGTATTTTTTATTGACAATATCTGGATACATTGACAACCGGAAGATTATCTCAAGCCTCGGATTTGATTACAGTTTTGCATCTTAGCTCGAGCCAAAGGAGAAAATGCGTTGCTTTGATCAAAGCTCTGCCGTATTACAAACAAGCTTCAGATAATGAACGTGAAAACGAGAAAAAAGTATGAAATTTCTTTTCCTTTTTAATTAATTCAAAGATTTGGTAATACTTCAAAGTGTATGTACTTTTCTAAACAATTTTCAGAAAGTGCATACTGTAATCTTCTTCCCACAGCTCAATATTTATATTTATATGTGCCAGCGTAGATCAAAGTTAAGCTGGTCGTCAAAATATTGTAATGAATCAACCAAGTTTGTAAGAGATGTATGTACACGTCTTGCCAAGTTTCTTCAACGTCATACTATTTTTTAGTAAATTATAATTAAATGGATGTGTTTGTTCTAATACAATTTTCGCCTTTATAAACTAAAGTCATGCCATAATTTAGCACCCGCATAGAAACACAATAAATGACATTAAGTAGTATATTAAAAAAAAAAAAAAAAAAAAATTAATATTTACAAAAAAATAGAAGCATTTTTAGATCGGAAGAACAAATTTCGATAAAATTTTAGATATTAAATAATATTATAATAAAGCAATTCAAATAATGCATAAAATATAAATAAAATCTTTTTATAAACTACATTAAAGATACTGAGCATTATTTATACACACAAGTCACAATCTAGCTATCGAATAAATAACACCGAGCGATTATACTTTTCCCTATACTTTCTGTAACCCTTGGGATATGGCCAATCTTCGATTTCTCGGCCGTGACCCGAAGTGATTATCGTCGATATCTGGTCAGACGGTGATTCGTTCGGAAATTAGCGGACAGTTGCACGGAAATCTGCTGTTACTCAGGCATACGTTCGCGTTTACCTACGTATATGAGCATAAGCGGAGGTTCAATAATCGTGGTAGAGGCTGAAACTAACCCTAACGGTTCGAATGTTAATTAATGACGTTTTCGTTTCCCCGCACGGCTCCGGTCACGATATCGTTAACCTCTTCTGACGCTCATTATTGTTGATATACACGTTAATGCTCTTATTCCTATTCGTATTCGTCAATTATAACGTTGAATAATTCTATTGAATCCTCTATTGAATGATTTTGACGCGGGCGAAGCTCTTTTTTTTTATTTTTTTCATTAATTTGCGTTATGTTAATCGATTGTCCATATTATTTACGTTCATTATAACGTATTTATCCACGTTACATAAGAACTATTAGCTTATTTACGTAACCAACGACTAAAGTTGTACGTCGCGATGAAAAAATTTCTCTATCATCGTCCAGCCGAACCAAGTGTCTCCTCCCACACAACTGCGCATCGCGTAACGATCGAAACAATAATCCAACCGAGAAAGAGAGAGAGAGAGAGAGAGAGAGAGAGAAAGCGTGAATGTGCATATCTTCGCTTGAAAAAATTTAATAAAAAAGTAAATGTAAAGGCGGCGAAAAGAAGGAAGGGTCCTGAAGCAACAGGGCGCACGCCGTCGCGTTCCTTTTCATCGCGAATAACGCGCGGTGGGAAACCGAATTGCGACGCCTTCGGGGGATTCTGAATTCGCGCTCGACTATGGTATGTCGAGGGTTTCTTTATTCTCTTTCGTGGTGAAGCGACGCGTGTGGGTGCCTCGGATGATGGTTTCTTTTTTTGTCTTTTTGGTTACGAAAGAAAGGGATTAAAATTTAAGCACGAGTAAGCGGTTTGTTCGGGGTGAATTTTGAATATATATATATATTTTTTAGAGACTTTATAAACGATTGAACGTTTTATCAAAGATTTTATAAACGATTGAAACTACTATTCTTATTACATTTGTTATTTTCTTATCGATTAACATACGATTATTGGAAATTAAAATAAACTATGGAAACATCGGTTTATTTAAAAAAAAAAAAATATAATAAACATTAGCGAGAGAAGCTATTCCGAGTTGAAAGTCTAATATGCGTGCATTAACGAAATTGCAATGTTAATCAAAGTAGACTTTGCAAACCAAAGTAGAAGCTTACACCCATGAAATTATTTTGCCTTGTAATTAACTCGCATCTTTTTTCATCTATGTCCTCTTGTTTTATTAAACATGTACACTAGCACTTTTTTTTTAAATCAATCTACAAAAAAGGTCAATAAAAATTTCAAAAAATTTTTTTAACCAAAGCTAGAGAATTCATTTTCAATCATTCAAATTTTTAATTTAATCATTTCATTTATTTTAAAGATATTAGAACAAATAGACAAAAATTGACTTTTAACTCAATCGAGGAAATAATACTTTTAATGAAAAAATTCCTTCAAGTGCATTGTTAAAGGGAAAAAAAGTATTTCCACGGTTTTAAATTTAAACAAAGAAGGAAATATGGACATCGTTAAAAGTACTTTTACCGTGTTAAGATCGAAGTTGTTAGCTAAAAATCAATCGTTCGCGAGTTAAAAATTCGATAATCTTAACCATTTCAAACATTTCAAATTGCAATCGAACCTCCGGCTCGAAACTTGATAAACAAAAAACGGAAATCCGATTTTCTCGAGAGCTCAAACTTTACGTCAAGCTATTCTGCAACCGTCGTCGTGGTGATGCTAAAGCAAAAAAAGAAAAAAAAAAAAAAGTAAACTTTCCCATTCACAGTGTATATATATAACGAATCTCCATCTTGTTTTTCTCGACGCCGGTTATCGATCGGTTATACAGAGAGCTATACTATATACCACCACCATCGCCACTCGTTCGCTTTTTCCACGCTCTCCCTTCTCTCGATGGAACATTGGCGATTCCCTGCGACTCGGATTAGCGACTCTTCCATCCCCTTCTATAATACATACGTGACGTGTAGCTCACACCTCCCATGGGTACGGTTCGAGTGTCACTCGATTTTTTGCCCTTTGTGCTCGATGATAATTTCTCTTCTCCCTTGTGTCTCTCTCTCTCTTTCTTTCTCTCTTTCTCTTTGTTTCTCTTTCTGATGCTGCTTTTGATCTTGGCTAAGCATCGTGAGTTTAACCGAGCTCTACATCGAGACGCGTGCGTTTTACGGATGAGTCGTTGGTTTTAACGGTTGATGTGAGAGTATGTTTTGTTTAGCCGAGACCGAGGTTTGTATTGTTTTTAAAGGCAAGGACGTGGAAGATTTAATGGAGGTTGGGTAAATTTTCTAAAAGTGAATTGTAAACAGTTGGTCTTGCAATTTACGTTAATTAAAAAAAGTATTATAGATGTGTACTTTATTTAAAAATTTAAGCAATAAATTAAGTAAATCAATGTAGTTTATTATTTGGATTAACTTTAATTTAGTTCTCGCCGAGAGCATCAAAGAAAATATTTCCTCGTTCCTCATTAATTCCTACCAATGCACTTCGTCTCTCATCTGAAACTTAAACTACCAAGAATCTCGTCCAACTTTGAATCTCTCGCCAACTCGATCAATTAAATCGACATTGATAAAGATTCGTCGCGAATAAACAGCTCGCCGACATAACTCGCAGACTCGGCTAAACTTCCCTTGAAAGAAAAAAAAAAAAAAAAAATGATTTCCTACAACTTGTCGGCTCTTAACGGAGATTAAAGAGCCATCGTAAAGTCACTAGACGACAATAGTAACGCGGTTAAGATACTCGACTGCAATTTCATTCGTTCGTAGAGTATGAATTACGCGAACTGAGCCGCCATCGAAATAATAAATCGCTTACCCGCGGAAACCAAACTTCTGATTCGGTAACGGTAGAGTTATCAAGTTTATAAACTACCGTACCGAGTTTCGTTTAAATTGTAGATGAATGGCCTCGTGTGTATGTATAGATGGCGAAGGACTTTTCTCAAGTAGTCATTTATTTTTATCGATTGTTTAACGTTAGCTTCATCGTTTATTATTTATTGCTATTTTATTAGAAAAACAATAACAAGATTATATATGTTTCTTTTTTCGAAATCGAAGAAAATTAAAATGAAAACCTTTGATAATTAATCTTTTACGATTTCCTTACGATTACTTTACAGATAATAGATTAGTAAACTAATTAATTAAACAATAGTACATCCGATAATAATGTTCATACTATTACTATAAACAATACAGACTAACCGTACTAAAGCGGAATCTTTCTTACGATCCTTTTCAACACAAAATAAACTCCCTCAATTTCAAAGGAGCGATTTAAATCGTCGAAACTCGCCCGGAGCAATATCCAATCGGATTCGCGAATAAAGCGCCGCAGACAATAACGCGCGCATCGCACACCGAAACTGAATTCCACGATTGAAACACCCGCCAGCTTCGAATTTACGAAAGGTATAGCGAAATTCGCTCACTTGTGTACGAATTACCCCGTAAATATTTAATCGAGTAAACGAGAAGAAAAAAAAAAAAAAAGGAAGGGGGTCGATTTTTATAACCAGCGAGGAAGATTTTAAAAGATTCAAAAATCGTAAAGCGGCCCGTCGAATCGTTAGGTTAATGTTTTACGTCGGACTCGATCTTATATGCGGGTCTCGATTTTCGGATACGAGACGGCTTTTGCCTGTTTACGTTTATTGGTTTGAAATTATGCAAGATTATCGAGGGATAAAGTTTCCGGATTTATGTTAGAGTTTGAGAAGTATTAATAAGTTTCACTGTTACATGTTACTCGGTTTGTAAAATTTATCGGTGGGTTATATCTTGTTCGTAAATCGGTGTAATTTAAACTTGAAAACAAGTTGGCTTTGTTATAAAATTTTTAAAAAAGGTAGTTGTAATAAATTTTCAAATAAAACACATTATGTTTTCATAACATCGCAATTTTATAACGTCGAAGCTCACAATAAAATATATACATACCGCTTAATCATTGAAAGCATAAATCACGCGCAAACGCACGATAGCGAAATTTCCACGTATGAAACTTTAAACGAAAAACATTTCGGCAACATTAAAAATTTCTCTATAACTTCTAAACGTCGGTTAAATATATCTCACTCCAACCCAAATAAACAAGCTCAACGATTAGTTTCGTCAAACTAATTAAAACCCAACGCGAACGCGCGGTATGTAATAAACCGCGAGAGCTTTTCGAATAAATTCATTCGCATGTATTCGCGACAAGAAAAATTCTAAACGGCTTACTTGACATACTTAAATCGAGTCGTTCATTTTTCTTCACCACCCACGCATGAGCATATCGGCAGATGAAAAAACAAAAAAAAAAAAAAAAAAAAAAACAAGAGTGCGTTGAAAAGAATCGAGACGAACGAATGAAAAAAAGCAAAGAAAAAATAAAAAAAGGTAAATGAAAAGCAGAAAAAAAAGCGGAAGAATTGAATAAAAACCCGCGCGTTAGCCCGATGGTGTACGTATACCGAGTGAGCGCGTTTAAAAACGCCCGCGTGTGTATGTGTACGCACATGAAAGTCGAGACTTTTTTGCCGGCGTATATATATGGATGCCATTTTGGAATTCAAACGACAAAAGCTGAAAGCCCGCGCTTCTCTTTTCCCACTAACTCCGACTCTTCTTTCCATTTCCCTTCAATTCTCGTTTTTTTTTTCTCTTCTGCACGAACTGTGTATTTTGTATTATGCAGTGATGTGTTAAAGTTTAATATGTATATATATATATATACGCGACTCGTTAAAAATTGTTCGAAGGAGGTCGCGAGGTTGCTTTTTCTTCTTCTTCTTCTTCTTTTTCTTCTTCGTTGGGTGTCTTTTTTCGTTCGCTTTCTTTTTTATTCGTGCCTTTGTCAATAGCGATTTTATATGCGGTTAATGTTATAGCTTTCAAAAGCGATACAAGAAATTTCGCGTTAGTTTTTACCGTTGCTCCGCTGTTTTATCAATTGTTTTTTCAATTGTTGCACGCGCCGCATAAATAGCGTTTTGATCGATGCAGTTGCTTTCAGTGTGTAAGGTTAAAGAAAAACGTGAATTTAATAGAGTTTGTAAATGGACTTGCTTACATTATAGTTTATCTACAGTGTAATACATTATCGAGTGATAAAAAAAAATTATGTTTTAGTATTTGTAAAGAAGGTATTTTAGTCTAGAAAAATAAAATCTATAATTCTTTAAAATTATTGGTTGATTAATTGACAAAAACAATAAAGTTGTTCGTAAAAGATTGGTGTTATATTGGTAGTATTAGAATTATCGGTACAAATGTTAATTAATGTCAAATTTATAATTTTATAGTGACAAAAAGTAAAAAGATAAATATTTGATAGAAATTATCGTAATTCAATGCAATAAAAATCGTTTTGATTACTAGCAATAAATGTATAGTTAAGTAATTAGTAAGGTGGGACAAATTTGTATGCAAATATATATTCTTTCAACGATAAAAAAAAAATATTTTTTAAAAATCTGTAAATATGTCATCCTGTAAGCTCTAACTTTTAATTTTTTTTTTTTTTTTTTTTTTCAAATTATTTATCACGAATAATATTTTCGTCTTTTATTGACGCTCGTAAAATTTTTAAAGTCAGCCGGGGAGCGTAAATTTAAAATAAAAATAAAAAGACCAAAAATGAATATATATTCGAAATTCTTATCCGCGAAACTTTTGAAAAGTATACCGAAACAAAAGCTTACGCCCGACACTCATACCCGCACCGATGATCCCAAGAATGTATGTCACATTCCGCGCAAAAAGACTCGCTAAAGTGCCGAGCGTAAACAAGCGAACGAGAAGAAGTAGATATAGAGTGAGAGAGATGGAGGGAGGGAGAAAGGGTAGATAAAAAAAGAAGAAAGGTTGACGGATAAAAAAGAAAAAGGGGTTACGTGGAGTAGGAGTCGAGCTCTCCCTTTATCTCTTCTCGATCGCGCATATAGGGCTTTAATGATGCCCGGAGGCGCAAAGTCGCCGCGAGGTTATTCTTTTATCATAGCGCGAGGTGTGTAACGCGCTAAAGGCAATCCCTAGATGTGTCGTAATCTTATTCACTCTCTTTCTCTCTCTTTCTCTCTCTCTCTCTCTCTCTCTCTCTCTCTTGATTTTTTGTTCTTTATTTTTCCTCTTTGCGTGCGGGTATATATACATTCGAATACAATTAAGCTTTGCTCGCTTGGGTGTAAATTCGTCGAGGTTTGCATTTGCGATAAATGTTAATTAAAAATGTATACTGACGCGATGAATAAAAATGATTTAACGCGTTTCGCGTTTATTGAAAAATTGAACGACCCAAATTTTATGAAATTCGTTTTTTATAAGTTCTAAATAGTGCGAATATTTTTTTCTTCGTTTGATTACTTTATTCATTCGTAGATAGTAATTAAATTTAATCAATTTTATAAAATTTGATTTTTAAAAAAGTTGAATAAGTTCGATATACACATTTGTACAGTTTTTTTTTTTTTTTTTTTTTTTTTTTTTTTTACAACTTTATTAAAAACAAACATAACAATCTTTTTCACTAAATAACAGAGCAGATTATACAAAATTCTCTATCTTAAAATTATCAAATCCAAACAATGACAAAAAAAAATAAATAAATAAAAACAGTTCGATACAAATAAACCGAGAGCATTTCGAATAATTTCATCGTTTTTCGTCGTTCGTTTTATTTTCAGCTCAGACATAATAAACCTTCTCTCCAAAGCCAAAGAAAATATGCGCCGAAAGGTAAAGCGCCGGAATGAACGACGACAACTGGCAGCATCGAATTGGTGTTGTTCCTTACCGTTGGCATTTCCTTAAGCAACCGCTGCGCTATACGACGTTATGCGACGAATTTAATTTCCGGTAGGCCATTAGCGTATCTCTCCTCTTTAATCTGTAAATCGATTAGTACATAGTTTGATACAAGCGATGCCGATGACGAATAATAAAAAAAATATTGATGAATTAGCGTGAAACATAGCAATGAGGAAATAAACGATTGTGCCAGTCATTGAGCTTTTCGAGAAGCTTTAGTTATTAAGATGAATGTTGATGAAGAAGTGTATTTATTAAATATTTATGATAAAAATTATTGCAGAAGTATTAAAATGACAAAGTTTATCGTTTGTAATGTTTAATTTTTTTTTTTTCTTTTTTTTTAATCAACCCAAAATCATGAATAAATATAGTTTTAATCGTAAACATTACACAAATTTTTAATATTTTATTTTAACATATTAAAACGAGTACAAGAAAAAACATTTTTACAATTTCAAAAGTAATGAAAACTTAAAAAAAAAAAAAAACACAAAGAAAGAGCAACATTAAAAGAAACGTAAGATATTAAAAGTTATCGATGTTGCATTTTCAAAAGTAAGAGATTCACATAGTTTTAAAAAAAATTATTTAAAGTAAAACTGCAAAAATCCTCCTCCCGCCGCAAAAACCAAGCCATCCTCTTCATTTTTCAGACTAATTAAGACCCTCCAGACGAAAAAAATGAAAAAGAATGAAAGAATGCAAACAAGCGAGATAAAAAGTAGAAGAAATATATAAAGGTAAAGAGAGAGAGAGAGAGAGAAAGAGAGAGAGAGAGAGGGAGAGAAAGAGAAAGAAAGGAAAGAAGATTAAAAAGAGCAAAAAGGGATGAAAATTACCTCGTCGCTGGTTAAAGTAATAAGAGGGAGCCAGCAGGCTCCTCAAAAGTGATGGTCCGTGCCAGATTCCTCAGCGGCGTGATGATCCTGAGGCTGGGGCGAGTAGGCGATAAAGTAAGCGAGAGACCAGACGGCAAAGGAAACGATCAAAAGTGCGAGACAAGTCGAGTTGAATCTATCCCAGCCGAGGATTATCTCGCGCGACGTTTTCGGCGCGCTGCTTCTCAAGCCTCCCCTTACGTGGTCCTCCGAGCAGCAGATATTTTGGGTGCTCGACATTATTTCCGCGCAGCCGGATTTCTCTCTCTGACGCTCTCGATCGTAAAGTTTAACGTTTTAAATATTCAAAGGCTTATCATAATCATCGATTGATAAGATATCGTTGGTCATCGATGGCACACGGTCTTGTTGTTGTTCTATACATATAAACGCTACGCGTTGAGATAAGGTTTCGCGCTCGTGTGCACAAGTTTATCATTCACGCGTCTCGTTGAAGATATATATTATTACAGTACGACTGAATTGAGAGAATATTTTTTTTTTTTTTTTTTTTTCTTTAGAGCTTTTCCTCGAGGAAAATGTGAGTAGATATTTTTTTTCACAATAAGATAAACGAAAACTATTTCTTAACTTTAATATCGTTTTAACGGATTTTCTGTCTATATTATCTGATAAAGAATGAGAATTTTAATAATTTTTCCTTTATTTTTTTCACACGTTACCAAGTTTATATCTTTAAAGACTACTATTCAATTTCTTATCAGTTAAATTAAACTCATTATAAATTTTGGTTGCCGTGAATTTAATTACTACAATTGAGTGTCGTTTTAAAAAATTCAATAAATATGAAATACTCTTTTTTTTTTCAACTTTAAAAATTCTTATAATTATTAATATTAAAAAAAAAAAAAAAGAAAAAGAAAAAAAAATAAACATTATAAGTTAAGTAAAGTAAAGTATAAAAATTCTTTCAGTTCTACATGATAAAATTAAAATTTTATATTTATTAAATATTCACAAGCAACATTCGGAAACGTCGCATCTCGCGTTCTTCCACGTGAAAATGAAATAACCGAGTACCGAACCGATGACAACGGCGATGCAAAGATAAACGTTGTACGTCATGAATATGAACATGAGAAAGTAACTTATCACTATTTGAATACCTTGGAGTAAAGTTTGTAATACGTGTATTGCAGAGAACATTGAATCTCTGAAAATGGTATAATTTTTTTTTTTTTTTATTTTTTTTTATTTTCTTCAAACAAAGTAATTTAGTTTACTTACGTTCTGCTCGAAGATTGTTTGCGATTGTGAATGGCGTTGCTTACGTTAAGATATTCGCTAGAGACAAAATAAAAATTGTAAAAAACTATAAAAAAATCAAATATTTCGTTTTTTTTTTTTTTTTTTTCAAGAGATTGATAATCACCGATAATTTTTCAAAGCCTCGTAAATCATTCCCAGAAGGATTATTCCAACTACGGAACCTATGATACCGGCAGAATCCGTCGTCCTCCAGTCGTGGAATAATATGGTTTCTTCGAAACCAAAATGAAACGACATCTTTGGATAATGAAATTTTTATAAATTAATAGTATAAATAATAAATGTATAATATTAATAGTTCAAAAAGAGGCTATAATTTAAAAATTAATATGGTTTAATTATCTTAAAGTTAATACTTATAATCAGATCCTCGCAAAAAAAAAATATATATATTAATTTTACTTTATTTTTACATTACAAGTGTTTTACAATCTACTTATCTTAATAATAATAATAATAATAATAATAAAAAAAAATAACATTAAACTCACTCCATGCATCGTGAAATTTCGTTTGCCGCTCGCTCGGTTGGTTACGGATCGCGTCTCTCGAACTATTGAAAAAGCTCAAACGTTTCTCGCACTGGGTTCGTCGACTCTACCTCATACTTATCACTCAGATAAAAATTTTTTTTTTTTATCAAAGTGAATTCCAGGCTCGATGTTTGTTTAAGTAATCGACCAGCGTTGTTAATTAATCGGTAATTTTGCCTATCTTAATTCTTTTTTTATCTAAGCGTTATTAAAAATAAAAAAAAAAAGAAAAGAAAAGAAAAGAAAAGATAAGCAAAGGTAGATAAATTATGCCCGGAAAGATTTATTACTTTGATTGTAGGATTAGTTTTCAGAAGTTATCGTTACTTTAAATCTTATGCATTTCCAGTTGCATTGTTAATGATGCTTTAAAAGAAAAATTCATACACCGACTGCCAAACATTACTTTATAAAAAAAAAAATTTTTCCGATAAATAGAAAGCAAAACGTTAAATCACAAGCGATTCAATGACTTTAAAATAATAATAAAATTCTATTTAATATTGCATAAACACTTGAGGTAAGATTATCGCTCCTTCAGCGGGTCAAATTAACCGCGCGCTCCTCGATAAGAATAGAAAAGAGGTTAACCAAGGATAGCTCATGGCGAGTGTAAGGTTTCTAGGTCTCTCTTATCAACGGGTATAAGTTGAGGAAAAATGAGGATAAAATTTATCAAGTGGAATAGGAAGTGGTGCTTATTCAGAGCTCGCGTCTTATCGTACGCGTCTTCTTCTACTTAAAGTACGAGGAATAACAAAAGAAATTTTTTCTTGTCTTCGGCCGAGCTGATTTATTTTTTAAATTACTTTTGAATACGATTCATTGTTACGTTTGTTTATTTGTCGCGTCGTTGATAAAATTTCGTTTCATAGTATTTTCATTGATTAATTGTCTTTTATTATATTAAAAATGATATGAACTGTACGTTTGAATAATAATTTGCGCACAATTTTTTTCTTTTAATACAAAGATTCACACATTTATTTTAACAAAATTTAACGTTTCAATATATCGTACATTGTACGATTGATTAATAAAGAGAACAACGAAAAAAAATCACAAGAGAGAAAGAGCCAATTCTTTCAGTTCTTTCAATTACTGAAAACGCGTTTCTTAATCTTTCTTTCCTCAAGTCATTTTCAGCTTGGAAAAAGAGGGCAAAAAGAAATATAAGAGACAACACAAAAGAAAAAGAGTCCGCCGACCGCCGGTGCCAGTTTTCCCGGCAAATAATTTTCGCTTTCGTTCAAAGTAACAAGTTATGCGTATATATATATACATTTTGTACGGGATGTTCGTTTTAACAAAAGAAACGTTTTAAAATTTTTCTTTAAGTGAATAATTTTACACAACAATATCTTTGATTAGTGAAATTTTTAATCTTTTTGAATAATATATAATTTTTAAATGTATATTTACGTTTCATAAAGATTCAAAATGTCGATTTATATTTTTTATGTCGATACAGTTATAAAAGATTCTATTTTTTTGAAAATACAAAATAATGAGAATTTTCATTCTTCAAAAATTGCAGCGCCAAAAATGTAATAAGCGTTTTCGTGTCACACATTCACCTCGTCAAATACGTGTTTTAAATCGATAAACTATATTATCGTGAAAATTATTTGAGCAAAGTAGCCCTACTTAAATACCTTCAAAATAACTCTTTGCCACAAAATCCTCTGCACCATTATCTAAACTAAGTTCATTCCAAGCCACAAAAAAAAAAAAAAAAAATTCACCAAAGCCTCTCTTCGGAAAGCCGGCAATCCAAAAAAGTGTTCCTTCGACAAACCCCTCGACCTCGTGAAAAAACATACTCCCCATACACACACACACACACACACACACACACATACATGTACACAAATATAGTAAGACAAAGAGATAGAGAGGGAGGGAGAGAGACACTCGGCTGGTAAAAAGGTAACCCGCGCGCAGAATCCAGCCGGCGTGGCGCCTCTTCGAACCGGCGCTTCGATCGTCTACCGCCGACGAAGGAATTCCTCCCACTCTACGTTCTTTGTACGTCACGAGAGAAATAGAGAGAGAGAGAGAGAGAAAGAGAGTCAAAGAGCCAAAGACGCGCAACCTGTGGCTGATATCTTCGCCGGTCGCTCTACGTATAACGACGAAATTTCTCGGGGTTTGTGTGTACTCTCTCTCTCTCTTTCTCTCTCTCTCTCTCTCTCTCTCTTGATTTTTTGTTCTTTATTTTTCCTCTTTGCGTGCGGGTATATATACATTCGAATACAATTAAGCTTTGCTCGCTTGGGTGTAAATTCGTCGAGGTTTGCATTTGCGATAAATATTAATTAAAAATGTATACTGACGCGGTGAATAAAAATGATTTAACGCGTTTCGCGTTTATTGAAAAATTGAACGACCCAAATTTTATGAAATTCGTTTTTTATAAGTTCTAAATAGTGCGAATATTTTTTTCTTCGTTTGATTACTTTATTCATTCGTAGATAGTAATTAAATTTAATCAATTTTATAAAATTTGATTTTTAAAAAAGTTGAATAAGTTCGATATACACATTTGTACAGTTTTTTTTTTTTTTTTTTACAACTTTATTAAAAACAAACATAACAATCTTTTTCACTAAATAACAGAGCAGATTATACAAAATTCTCTATCTTAAAATTATCAAATCCAAACAATGACAAAAAAAAATAAATAAATAAAAACAGTTCGATACAAATAAACCGAGAGCATTTCGAATAATTTCATTGTTTTTCGTCGTTCGTTTTATTTTCAGCTCAGACATAATAAACCTTCTCTCCAAAGCCAAAGAAAATATGCGCCGAAAGGTAAAGCGCCGGAATGAACGACGACAACTGGCAGCATCGAATTGGTGTTGTTCCTTACCGTTGGCATTTCCTTAAGCAACCGCTGCGCTATACGACGTTATGCGACGAATTTAATTTCCGGTAGGCCATTAGCGTATCTCTCCTCTTTAATCTGTAAATCGATTAGTACATAGTTTGATACAAGCGATGCCGATGACGAATAATAAAAAAAATATTGATGAATTAGCGTGAAACATAGCAATGAGGAAATAAACGATTGTGCCAGTCATTGAACTTTTCGAGAAGCTTTAGTTATTAAGATGAATGTTGATGAAGAAGTGTATTTATTAAATATTTATGATAAAAATTATTGCAGAAGTATTAAAATGACAAAGTTTATCGTTTGTAATGTTAAATTTTTTTTTTTTCTTTTTTTTTAATCAACCCAAAATCATGAATAAATATAGTTTTAATCGTAAACATTACACAAATTTTTAATATTTTATTTTAACATATTAAAACGAGTACAAGAAAAAACATTTTTACAATTTCAAAAGTAATGAAAACTTAAAAAAAAAAAAAAACACAAAGAAAGAGCAACATTAAAAGAAACGTAAGATATTAAAAGTTATCGATGTTGCATTTTCAAAAGTAAGAGATTCACATAGTTTTAAAAAAAATTATTTAAAGTAAAACTGCAAAAATCCTCCTCCCGCCGCAAAAACCAAGCCATCCTCTTCATTTTTCAGACTAATTAAGACCCTCCAGACGAAAAAAATGAAAAAGAATGAAAGAATGCAAACAAGCGAGATAAAAAGTAGAAGAAATATATGAAGGTAAAGAGAGAGAGAGAGAGAGAGAAAGAGAGAGAGAGAGAGAGAGAGAGAGGGAGAGAAAGAGAAAGAAAGGAAAGAAGATTAAAAAGAGCAAAAAGGGATGAAAATTACCTCGTCGCTGGTTAAAGTAATAAGAGGGAGCCAGCAGGCTCCTCAAAAGTGATGGTCCGTGCCAGATTCCTCAGCGGCGTGATGATCCTGAGGCTGGGGCGAGTAGGCGATAAAGTAAGCGAGAGACCAGACGGCAAAGGAAACGATCAAAAGTGCGAGACAAGTCGAGTTGAATCTATCCCAGCCGAGGATTATCTCGCGCGACGTTTTCGGCGCGCTGCTTCTCAAGCCTCCCCTTACGTGGTCCTCCGAGCAGCAGATATTTTGGGTGCTCGACATTATTTCCGCGCAGCCGGATTTCTCTCTCTGACGCTCTCGATCGTAAAGTTTAACGTTTTAAATATTCAAAGGCTTATCATAATCATCGATTGATAAGATATCGTTGGTCATCGATGGCACACGGTCTTGTTGTTGTTCTATACATATAAACGCTACGCGTTGAGATAAGGTTTCGCGCTCGTGTGCACAAGTTTATCATTCACGCGTCTCGTTGAAGATATATATTATTACAGTACGACTGAATTGAGAGAATATTTTTTTTTTTTTTTTTTTTTCTTTAGAGCTTTTCCTCGAGGAAAATGTGAGTAGATATTTTTTTTCACAATAAGATAAACGAAAACTATTTCTTAACTTTAATATCGTTTTAACGGATTTTCTGTCTATATTATCTGATAAAGAATGAGAATTTTAATAATTTTTCCTTTATTTTTTCACACGTTACCAAGTTTATATCTTTAAAGACTACTATTCAATTTCTTATCAGTTAAATTAAACTCATTATAAATTTTGGTTGCCGTGAATTTAATTACTACAATTGAGTGTCGTTTTAAAAAATTCAATAAATATGAAATACTCTTTTTTTTTTCAACTTTAAAAATTCTTATAATTATTAATATTAAAAAAAAAAAAAAAAGAAAAAGAAAAAAAAATAAACATTATAAGTTAAGTAAAGTAAAGTATAAAAATTCTTTCAGTTCTACATGATAAAATTAAAATTTTATATTTATTAAATATTCACAAGCAACATTCGGAAACGTCGCATCTCGCGTTCTTCCACGTGAAAATGAAATAACCGAGTACCGAACCGATGACAACGGCGATGCAAAGATAAACGTTGTACGTCATGAATATGAACATGAGAAAGTAACTTATCACTATTTGAATACCTTGGAGTAAAGTTTGTAATACGTGTATTGCAGAGAACATCGAATCTCTGAAAATGGTATAATTTTTTTTTTTTTTTTTTTTTTTTATTTTCTTTAAACAAAGTAATTTAGTTTACTTACGTTCTGCTCGAAGATTGTTTGCGATTGTGAATGGCGTTGCTTACGTTAAGATATTCGCTAGAGACAAAATAAAAATTGTAAAAAACTATAAAAAAATCAAATATTTCGTTTTTTTTTTTTTTTTTTTTTCAAGAGATTGATAATCACCGATAATTTTTCAAAGCCTCGTAAATCATTCCCAGAAGGATTATTCCAACTACGGAACCTATGATACCGGCAGAATCCGTCGTCCTCCAGTCGTGGAATAATATGGTTTCTTCGAAACCAAAATGAAACGACATCTTTGGATAATGAAATTTTTATAAATTAATAGTATAAATAATAAATGTATAATATTAATAGTTCAAAAAGAGGCTATAATTTAAAAATTAATATGGTTTAATTATCTTAAAGTTAATACTTATAATCAGATCCTCGCAAAAAAAAAAAATATATTAATTTTACTTTATTTTTACATTACAAGTGTTTTACAATCTACTTATCTTAATAATAATAATAATAATAATAATAAAAAAAAATAACATTAAACTCACTCCATGCATCGTGAAATTTCGTTTGCCGCTCGCTCGGTTGGTTACGAATCGCGTCTCTCGAACTATTGAAAAAGCTCAAACGTTTCTCGCACTGGGTTCGTCGACTCTACCTCATACTTATCACTTAGATAACAATTTTTTTTTTTTATCAAAGTGAATTCCAGGCTCGATGTTTGTTTAAGTAATCGACCAGCGTTGTTAATTAATCGGTAATTTTGCCTATCTTAATTCTTTTTTTATCTAAGCGTTATTAAAAATAAAAAAAAAAAGAAAAGAAAAGAAAAGAAAAGATAAGCAAAGGTAGATAAATTATGCCCGGAAAGATTTATTACTTTGATTGTAGGATTAGTTTTCAGAAGTTATCGTTACTTTAAATCTTATGCATTTCCAGTTGCATTGTTAATGATGCTTTAAAAGAAAAATTCATACACCGACTGCCAAACATTACTTTATAAAAAAAAAAATTTTTCCGATAAATAGAAAGCAAAACGTTAAATCACAAGCGATTCAACGACTTTAAAATAATAATAAAATTCTATTTAATATTGCATAAACACTAGAGGTAAGATTATTGCTCCTTCAGCGGGTCAAATTAACCACGCGCTCCTCGATAAGAATAGAAAAGAGGTTAACCAAGGATAGCTCATGGCGAGTGTAAGGTTTCTAGGTCTCTCTTATCAACGAGTATAAGTTGAGGAAAAATGAGGATAAAATTTATCAAGTGGAATAGGAAGTGGTGCTTATTCAGAGCTCGCGTCTTATCGTACGCGTCTTCTTCTACTTAAAGTACGAGGAATAACAAAAGAAATTTTTTCTTGTCTTCGGCCGAGCTGATTTATTTTTTAAATTACTTTTGAATACGATTCATTGTTACGTTTGTTTATTTGTCGCGTCGTTGATAAAATTTCGTTTCATAGTATTTTCATTGATTAATTGTCTTTTATTATATTAAAAATGATATGAACTGTAAGTTTGAATAATAATTCGCGCACAATTTTTTTCTTTTAATACAAAGATTCACACATTTATTTTAACAAAATTTAACGTTTCAATATATCGTACATTGTACGATTGATTAATAAAGAGAACAACGAAAAAAAATCACAAGAGAGAAAGAGCCAATTCTTTCAGTTCTTTCAATTACTGAAAACGCGTTTCTTAATCTTTCTTTCCTCAAGTCATTTTCAGCTTGGAAAAAGAGGGCAAAAAGAAATATAAGAGACAACACAAAAGAAAAAGAGTCCGCCGACCGCCGGTGCCAGTTTTCCCGGCAAATAATTTTCGCTTTCGTTCAAAGTAACAAGTTATGCGTATATATATATACATTTTGTACGGGATGTTCGTTTTAACAAAAGAAACGTTTTAAAATTTTTCTTTAAGTGAATAATTTTACACAACAATATCTTTGATTAGTGAAATTTTTAATCTTTTTGAATAATATATAATTTTTAAATGTATATTTACGTTTCATAAAGATTCAAAATGTCGATTTATATTTTTTATGTCGATACAGTTATAAAAGATTCTATTTTTTTGAAAATACAAAATAATGAGAATTTTCATTCTTCAAAAATTGCAGCGCCAAAAATGTAATAAGCGTTTTCGTGTCACACATTCACCTCGTCAAATACGTGTTTTAAATCGATAAACTATATTATCGTGAAAATTATTTGAGCAAAGTAGCCCTACTTAAATACCTTCAAAATAACTCTTTGCCACAAAATCCTCTGCACCATTATCTAAACTAAGTTCATTCCAAGCCACAAAAAAAAAAAAAAAAAATTCACCGAAGCCTCTCTTCGGAAAGCCGGCAATCCAAAAAAGTGTTCCTTCGACAAACCCCTCGACCTCGTGAAAAAACATACTCCCCATACACACACACACACACACACACACACACACACATACATACATGTACACAAATATAGTAAGACAAAGAGATAGAGAGGGAGGGAGAGAGACACTCGGCTGGTAAAAAGGTAACCCGCGCGCAGAATCCAGCCGGCGTGGCGCCTCTTCGAACCAGCGCTTCGATCGTCTACCGCCGACGAAGGAATTCCTCCCACTCTACGTTCTTTGTACGTCACGAGAGAAATAGAGAGAGAGAGAGAGAGAGAGTCAAAGAGCCAAAGACGCGCAACCTGTGGCTGATATCTTCGCCGGTCGCTCTACGTATAACGACGAAATTTCTCGGGGTTTGTGTGTACTCTCTCTCTCTTTCTCTCTCTGGGTATGTTGATAGTGGAATGAAGTAGCCGATGCATCACTCACCATTGAGAATTTGTGCGTGATTTGAGGTTTATGTGAGATTGCTTGGTCATTTTTAACCTGAGATTTTAATATTTTATTATTTTTTCCGTCATTTTTTAAGGACATTACACGACTTTCGGGGTAGCGATCCTTGTGCTCAATTTGTTTGCTTGCTGATAATAAAAAAAATAGTTTTATCCAGATTTCTTAAAAGTTTTAAACACATTTAGTTATTCTTAATTTAACCAGATAGCAGAGGAAATTTTTTTAGAAACAATGACGGTACGTACGAGTTATGTTAAAAACATTTTTCATTAGTTTTTGGCTGACTAAATATAAATAACTCAACTATTCATTGTTGTGCAATTTATAATTTCAATAATATTTATAAATAATTTTTTAAATTATCAATCTCCACCCTATTTTATGCAAAAATTATAAACTATGCAATCAATTTATCAAATGACAACTGCGCACGGTAATAGAACTTGTTAATATAGTTAAATTTCATTTTATGATAATCTTCGACACACAAAGTAACTATATCGATGTCTTACGTCGCGTAAACAAATTTTTATCCTCCCGAAAACATTTTAAAATTCGATCGATCGATCATTATTTAAACGCGGAAGAAAAGCCTCAAAATTGAACGACAATATAACTCGATCACAGAATTCAGACGCCGAGTATATAACTCTTTAAACTCAATTGAACGTACGGATTTGACAATTTTGTAAAATCCATTTAAGACAACTATCCTACAACTACCCTTCAACATTAAACGCACGTACATCAAATTAAATTAACCCTAACAAAATGGCTATTGATTTTAAAGATTCTTCGCGTATCGCTTGCTTACTATACATCCACGATCTAACACCGGCCTTATTGATTATTTTCCGCATTTGACAACATATTTACGTACCGCGATATAATCGTTCTCTCTCTCTCTCGTCCCTATTATTAAACTCGCTAAATTTCACGCTGCCGTTCGATTGACATACATTGGGAAGAGAGCGGGAGAGATGTGTTCATGTTACACGACGATTATTATTATTATTTTTTTATTTTAATAGCGCGACGATGTTACGTTTATTCGACATTGCTTGTTCTGAAATACATTCATCGAATGTTCGGTGCTATTCATTAGCGTGTCGCGTCGTGTATTTTGATTCGAAGGTATTGTAGAATGCAATATACCAGTCGTAATAATTTACACGGCGAAGATTATGATTCTAATGTAATCGGTGAAATTGTGTAGGGTAATGTTTTAAATAAAAGTAAACGATGAACCATTGTTCGTTGTAAATAAAATAAAGCAAATGTTTATATAAATAATGCTTAAAATAAAACGTAACTTTTATCGTCATCGGGGTTATTTATAAAACGAGGGTAATTAACACAACGCGATATATAATATATAAGATCGCGATCAAATTTTTAGGTTAAAATTGCGGCTATTATACACTCGCGGATTAAGTGAGCAGGTGATAAATGTAGAAACTCCCGGCTCACAATGATCCTCCATAATTTTCCAGCGAAAATTAGCGTTTGTCTTTGTACTCTGGCCTACAAAGATAGGTCGCGGTTATCATAACTTAATCACCGAACAGTTTACCGAATTTCCATCAACGACGAGGGCACGCGCGTAATTAGTTATGCGCAATTTGTAACCGTTCAAACTTTGAGCTGGTTGATATTTTATTTACGAAGGCTTGTACTTGATAAAATAAGCAAAGAGGAGCTTTTGTTACATTTTGTATTACTTCGCGGTATCTCAACGATAAATTTGTTTTTCTTAGAGCAACGTATGTTTTGAAATTTTTCTTTATTCTAAAAATGTAATCGAATCTTTACAAACTAAAACAAGTTTGACGATCATCGATCGTTCGCGACGACACATTTCGAACGATAACCTCAAAAATAATTCTCTTCGTTAATGCAAACCAAAAAATTCACTTCTCAAGTGAAAACTTTAAAGACCGATCGACCATATCGACGAAAAAAATAAAAATAAAAATAAAAATAAAAATAAAAATAAAAAAAAAGAAAAAAAAAAATTCTTAGTCCAACCTCGTACCCATTCCAGTAAAATCATTCCACGTATACAGAGATCCGATCGCGCATTCATCCCACGAGTAGAAAGTTCTTCTTTCTCTCCCCCCCCCCTCGCCGGTGGGACTCGCACGCGTCCGCCATAGATTTTTCAGCGTGGATCCGCGTTCTGCATTCAAACCTCCTTTCACCCCTCGCTCCTTCTTTTTATACACTTCGACCATGCACATTTCCGATCATCCAAAGTCTCTCCCTCTCTTCTAATTTTCTCTTTACCGCTCTCTTTATAAACCTATCCGTCATCCTATCTCTATCTCTCTCACTTTTTCTCTCCTACCCCCATAGAACCATCTCTGTCCCACCCATTTACCCTTCTCTCTCTCTCTCTCACTTTCTCTCTCTTTCTCACTTTCTCTCTCTCTCTCTCTCTCTTTCTCTCGAGCGCAACCCCCTTTCTCTCTCTCTCTCACTCCGGCGGAAGCTCGCTCGCGCGCTCGATTCTGAAACTGCCGGGCGTTCGCTGCTTTTCTCTCTCTCTCTCTCTCTCTCTTACTCGGCGGCAGCGACGGCGGCGGTAGTAGTAGTACCAGTGTCGCCGCACGGCGCTCAGCATCGCCCTGTTAGTCCCAGTGTGGAGACGTCCGCGTACAGACGCCGAGGAGGACGAAGCACGCGTCAGGCGGCTTCTTCTTACACATTATTCATCGTTATCGTTATCCTCTTGGGGTATACATATATACATACGTACATATTATAAACACAACCGTGTATCGTTTCGTTGTTGTGTTGTACTTCTTCTTGCTCATCGTCATCCTACTCGCGGCGAATTAAAACGCGTGTGTGCGTACTCGTTAATATCTCGACACGGCTCGGAAGCGAGAAGATAAAGCCTCGGTGAGTGCGTGTGCATGCGTGCAATGTGAACGGACGGAAGGAAGGGGAATGATCGGGAGAATCGCGGCGATATGCTTGTGCGAGGTTATGGGGTGCCGCATTTACTTCTTATTCTTTCTTTCTTTTTATTTTCTTTCTCGGGGTGGATATCTCGCACGAGTCGTTGGATGCGTTAGCGTCGCTGGGATGGAGAAAATAGTTTTTTGAAAAAACGGTGGAATTGATTTGATCGATTGAAGTTTAAGGGATAACGCAAATGTTGTGCGTATGACGAGATGTTTAATTAAATTTTTCAAATAGCGCGTCGCATGTCGTTGGGTTGAAAATTCATCAGTGAGTTGAAAGCTATACGTTTTGAATTGAATTTGTGTACTTATTATTTCAAAGTATTGAGAAGATTTTTAATAGTAAATAATAATAAATCGTGGCACGAATTTTGTAAGTAAAATAGATATCGAATGCATGATGATGTTTCTGTGATAAAATTATGCTTATTTAGATTAAGTATCACAGAAATATTTTTTTTTTTTTTTTGCTTTCCTTTTACAATTTATCATCATCGAAAGAGACAATTCATAAAAGATGAAATAACAATTTCACGAGAAAACGCGTAATAGAATTTCTTAGTACAGAGTTTTTCTCACGTTTTCTTAAAATATGTAAATTTATTTTTCTTAGAGATCAAAGTATCTGCAATAAAGTACATACAATTCGATTAATAATGCGTGAAAAAGACATTTATGGATGCAATCATTATTAATCTAACAGCAATAACGTCGAACAATTGTTAATTATTTCAAATTTATAACGATAAGTAGGTGTCTGAAATAATATTGAAATAAAGAGAATATAAAAGAAAAATGTTAAATATAAAACAAATCTGTGGTTATAGTGGTAGGGTATTGATTATTACATGCATGGATGGAAAATCGACTCCAAAGTGAACAATGGATTATTGAATTTTCCTTTGAATACTGATACATCCTACTATTTTTATTTCCCTCTTTATTTTTTTTAACTTTTCCGCGATTAATAATAATGCGCAACGCAAGGAAGAAAATATAAAAAAAAAAGTTGAAATATTTGAACGAATAATATTACATCGTTCACGTAATATCTTGATCGGTTAGAGATAGAGAGAGAGAGAGAGAGAGAGAGAGAAACGATAAAAAAAAAAAAAAAAAAAAAATCAATGAAATCGCGTATTGAAAAAGCGCACGAGTTACGGAAAATATTTATAATTTTATCGAAAAATATCGGATAAATTATCAACATTTAAACATTTTATTACAAAAGGTAATATGAATAATTAAAATTGATCGAATTGCCTTATTCGAATAATCCGCTTAAATTATTTTAATTGACACTAAAGTTATTCCAAACGAATCGCTTTATCAG
This sequence comes from Chalcis sispes, assembly GCA_949987625.1. NCBI lineage: Eukaryota > Metazoa > Arthropoda > Insecta > Hymenoptera > Chalcididae > Chalcis > Chalcis sispes. The sequence goes on along the minus strand of OX465098.1, from coordinate 15,349,930 downwards.
ACGGACTAAATGAAAAAGAAAATTTCGATCGATTTTTTTATAAAAATACCATATCGAAACTATTTTACCATTTACGCCGGTAAATCGAATAATGGTTAATAAAAATGCGTCGATAAATTAAAACAAGGTATCACAACAAACATCAACAACCGAACCTTAAATTTACTTCTCGAAACTTTCACCGAATATATCTCGAGGGTAAACAATAAACTTTGCCAATACCATTCTCGATAACGTTAACATCCCGTAGTATCGTTTGACTAACCCTTAGCACGTGGCACTTAGCAATATCTTCTTCTTATTTTGTGCGAAAGCCCAGCCAAAATCTTGAAAGAAGAGTCGAAAGGAGAGAAAACGTAATTCCTTGCCAACGGACCGACTGACATAATTTTCGAGGTTGCTGGAAATTGTGTGTGTATATATATATATATATATATATATATATATATATATATATATATATATATATATATATATATATATATATATCGCACGCACGGAAAAATTTAAGGCGCATGCAAGTCGTAAAGTTCGTTATTTAAAATGCATGGTTGGACGTTTGACGCCCGTGAAGTTTTAACTGTTGTGGCAGTTTCGCTTTATTGTTTCTGGTTTTAATTTTTTTTTTATTTTTTTTTTTTTTTTTTATTATCTTGGGCGTAAATGTACATCGATTTCTTTAATTCGCGTAATTTAACTGATCGTCTTTTTATTTTTCTTTTCGTTTTCTTCGTTGTACCGAATGAAGATTGTAAGAGTATGAGTGAGTGGCAATTAATGTAATTTTAGGAAGGATTTAATAAAGTATTGCATTGGTTTATATGGATAATAAGTTTTAAAATGACAATTATCCATTGCAGTCAAATTATACGTAAGACTACAAATATAGTCTTTAAATTTTTTTGCATGTCACAGGAAACAATGTTTTACAATTACTGAAGTTTTCAAAAAACTTGAAAATTTTTAATGAAATTTTAAAGGCATACGATTAAATGATTTTTATCAAAAATTTGGAAAGATAAGTATCCATTGCAGTGATTTCTTCATGTAAGACATAGCATTAAACTTTTTTTTTGCATATCACGGAAATCAATGTTGTTTCATAATTACCGAACTATTTGAAAATTTTTTTTATTAAGACTTTTTAACGTATATTATTAAAAAGCATAACAACATTTTTGTCATACTAAATTGTCTCGAAATGAAATAGTTTCCGATGGTTTTGAAGTAAATCTAATTTAAAATTCAAATATGAGTTACTTTACAGCCGTTGCTACTTCAATAATCGTTAATTATTTTCACGGAGAATTTAAAAAAAGAAAAATAAAAAGTAATGTTGCGAGTAAATATAAATTTTTTTTTTTTTTTTTTTAAATTTCCTTTTTACTAATGTTATCCCGTAAAATTTAATTAATCTAAAATCTAAAATTTTGTCAAAATAGTGAGAAAAAAAGTTTCATTTCTAAAAAGGTAAAAGTTACACACAAGTGCTGCCAAAAAAAAAAAAAAAAAAAAAATAACTATACTCTCCACACAAATTGTGTAAAAATTATGCACGCGATTACACATCGATTCCTGTAAAGTCACCGTGAACATACGCCACACGTACGCGATAAGAGGCAAATGTCGTCCTTTAACTATTCCAATTTCTTCGTTCCGTGTTTCGTGAAACGGGATAGTCAATTTTTCGTCGAATCGATCAATTGTAAAACGAGCTAAGATAATGGAGGAAAATTAATTAAGGTTCGAGTAGGTAAGTAACGAAAATTTCTAAAATTGCGCGAAGAAAGTTAACCGGCGATGAATCGAGGTATTAATTAAATTGACGGTAAAATGATTTTCACGAGAGTTGGAAAATTTTATACCGGCGAAGTTACGATAACGAGGAAAAATGTTACGCAAGTGAGAGAGAGAGAGAGAGAGAAAGAGAGAGAAGAAATAGAGACATATGCGATTTATTCTTGCCGAAGTAATTGATGAGTTGCATTGTGGCATTACGTGAAACGATTCTAGCGTTTGAATAAATTTTTGCAATCTTTCTTCTTAGTGATTTAACGATAAAGCAAAAATTATTCGGTTGAAAAGTTTTAAAATTCGTTAAAAAAAATTGGTAAATTTTTACTGATAAAATTATATACACTTTTTAAATTAGTTTAAGTTAAAGTTAAAATTAATAAACATTAATAAACAAGATAAAATTATTAAAAATACTATCGACGCACAATCTGTAACTTTTCATTCGCCTATTTCTATCGTTCATTAAATTCTCTTTCGCAAGTCAAACGTCCACAGGGAATAACGCATAAGAAAAGGAAAAAAACAAACAAAAAAAAATTATCTCTTCATACATATCCACACTCAAATCCCAACTAAAATCAACTCCAATTTCCAACCGAGTCACCAAAAAAAAAAAAAAAAAAAAAAAAAAGTCGCACATATACACACGATATTAAACCTACCTTTCCATTTTCCAGTCGATCGCTTCGCGCAATCATCCATTGCGAGAGAGAGAAAGAGATAAAAAGTCGATATATATATATATATATATATATATATATATATATATATATATATATATATACAAAGAGATGCGTGTAAACACAAAAATTCCCACACAAGTTTGTTAATACATCGGCCGGCCGGCTTTACCTCCTCCTCGAGTTATGAACCAAAAGTGCGTCACGACTCTCTCTCTCTCTCTTTCTTTCGGGTTATTGTACCGAGGGTGCGTTTGCATACACACACACAGAACACGAGAGAGAGAAAGAGAGAGAGACAGAAAGATTCGCGCGGCAAAGTTAGCGTAATGACGTCTCGCTGTTATTGTCGTACTTCTTTTTCTTTCTTTCGTCCCAGCGAAGTGGGTGTTGATGAAGTGAGGAAAGAAATAGCTCTTTGCTTACTTTTTTTTCTTTTCTTTTCTCCCTCTCTTATTTATTTATTTTTTTTTTCTTTTACTTTATGTTAAGACAATGAAACGGAGAAAGAATTTACGAAGATTCACGAGGTTTTAGAGATACTTTTTTTTTTTGGTTATAAGTTTGTCCGGGTTCTTATCGCGAAACATAGTTTCTTTAAGGAATTATGTCACATTTAATAATGGTGTATTAAAAGAAAAAAAAGAAAAAAACTTACTCCAAAGCTTAAATAACATTTTCGTGTAATTCACGTACGTGCAAGGGATACTCAAAACATAATTCGAGCTCTTAATGCTAGCGCGATTTACTCGTATATATATTTTTGGTCAACGTTTACTACAAAAACCGAATGAAAATATCATCGCGATCTTAATCCGATCGACATTTCTATCTAAAAAAATCTATCGAAAGTAATCCCCATCAGCGAAAATCTTTCATCGAAACTAACACACATATCGCACGTCTCATTAATAAATTATCACGCTTGTAGACGGAATATCACTTTCTGATATAACTGGCAACAAAAACATTTACAAAAAAAACGGAAGTTTACCCGGTCAATGTAGTGTATTCGCGGCGCTCTTTCTCACGAGTTATTTTTATATTTTTCATTCTTTCATTTTTCAGCGTTAATTTTCTTTTATTAAAAAGCGCGAATAGTTCGTTAAATCTGTCTTCTTCATTCTGTCTCCCTCCGTGAGCGAGTAATTTTTTGTTAATAGCAACGGCTACGTGATAAATTTTATAATTTTTTAGTTACGTTATTCCACACGAAGCGGATCGATATTTTAATTCAACGAATGTTTTAAATACTTATTAATTAACGTTATACGCAAATTAATAACCATGCCAACTAAAAATTTGAGAAGAAGTTACTTCGATTGAAATTATAAATTATTATATTCGTATTTTAATTAACGAGCTTTTATTAAGTGCAAATTGTAAATTAACCGAAATAATTTACCAGAGAGTAACTCGAGTTTACGTTTTTCCTTTACACCCGATAATTTAAACTCTTTAAATTCTCGGTCAAAGTCATCTTAACGAATGATAATTAAGTTTCGCTTCTGAAAAAAAAGACGGAAAAAAAAAAAAAATTAGAAAAGAAAAAATTTATTCACCCCTTGAATAATCGCATATCGCGGCACGAGTGTGTAAGGAATTATATTAAGGAGTCGTCCTTAGAAACAACGAACGGATCGATCATAACGAAGTATTCGAGGATTTGTGACGCGCAAAGACAATGAAGGAGAGAAAAAAGTATTCCAAGTAACGATAGAAGACATTACTTCGTTGGTGAAATCTTAAAAGGATATTTCCTTCCTCTCTCTCCCGTGTATAATGTACCGGCGAGAATTTTTCCGACTAATAAAATTTCATCTGCTCGACGTACAAAAGCCATTTGCTCGCATGAATGATAAAATGCTCTTTCGCGTTTATAGGTATATACTTTAAATGTAATTTTAAAGGAATGATAAAATTCATAAATTACGGTTAATAATTTTCACTTAAAAATTATATCTTTTAACGTTAGATAGACGTACGATAGTATTTAAATTTAAATTTATAAATATTTACAAAAGAAAATTTTATAAATTTTAAAGCTAACAAATATCAACGTTATTTTGCAACGTAATATCTGTAAATCTCGGACCATATTTCACGTGTAAAATGGCAATCATTATTGATTCGGGCATAAAATGTCGCAAGTAAACACTTGAAAAGTGAAAAATAAGAACGCGCGAATACTATTTTTTAATTAATAACCTGCATTTATATTCACTATTTATATCTTTAAAATAAACCAACAACGATTCGAGCTTTACATCGACAATCCATTACACGAAAAAAAAAAAAAAAAAAAACAAAAAAAATGGAAACAGCTCACCGATCTTTCATTCACAATCTCGCATTACCTCCACAAATGCCAAACGAAAAAGCAACTTACGAACTAATCTCTCGCCTCATTACGCTTAACGAACAAACGCGCGGACAAACGCGCACACACTCGCAAACAAATGTGTAGGGCGAGAAAAATATAGCTCATCGCAAACAAACGAGAAAAAAAGACGCTCTCTAACTCACTCTCTCTCTCTCTCTCTCTGTGTTTCGCGTAGTCCGCTTTGAAAATCGGTCAGCGCTCGATCGAGCTAATTATAAGCGCGGGATTGCGAAACTAGTGTATACTTTCCATTCACGCGTATACGATCGTTTAATTTCAACCTTTCTCACGACTTTACTTCCCCCCACCCCCATCCTTACCCGTTAACTCGACAAATATAAATTATAGCTAGCGTTACTTTTATATATATATATATATATATATATATATATATATATATATATAAACAAGAGTCTGAAGTTTTTAAAGTATGCGCGTTATGTGTGGTGAGCGTTTGAGCTATTAATACGTCGGGTTATTCTTTTATCGTATACATAATTATCACGAGCGAAGTATTTTTGCACGAGATTATATTTATTTTTCGTTAGTTTGACGTTTGTAAGATTTCGACCGGAGGACGAGTAATTGATCGTAGGTATAGACGGCGATTGATGATTTTTTTTTTTTATTTTTCGTCTTTGAAGTCTTGAATATTTTTTTTCTTTTTTTTTTTTTTTTCTTTTATTTGACAAATATAGATTTTTGTCTGTGATCTTAGTCGGTGTTTAAATGTAAACGTTGAATCAAATTTATTTTTTGTAACGCATAATTTATCGTTTTCGTTTTTTAAATAATTGTGTATACTCGTCTTAACGATACTACGACGTTGTATAAGAGATTATTAATCTTTTTAAAAATAGTTACGTATAGACTAAAAAAATAGTTATCTTTGTCATCAATTTGAAATATTTTTCAAATCATTCTAACTTGAATAAGTAATTTTAAACTTTCAACGTAATTCACAATTATTAATATAAAATATCTGCAAATAGATCTAATTATATAATTAAATAAGTTAAATGTAAAACAACGACTACATTCTTATATTGAACTTACAATACGTATAACAAAAAACAAGTTAATTATCCCAATTAAGATCAAGAAGAAGAAGAAGAAAAACGAATCAAAATAACACGGCAAACTTATAATTAAACTTTGCATAAGCGAACGTGCACCCCAATAATAATAAGCACACACATACAAGTACAAAAACGTAACAGCGGTACAAACGCAAATCTGAGAAATAAAACAATTAAAAGAAATAAAATGAAATACATGATCGCACTAATTTTTTTTTCTTTTTTTTTTTTTTTTTTTTTTTTATCTTGAAAGATAAGCTCGTAAAGAGGCGAAGAAAAAGAGGGTTGAAATCTTTAATTTTCAGCGCCCTTACCCATACCCTTATATGCACATGTATACATACACACATATCCCAGAACGATGGTTATCCCGATATAAAGCCAGGGAGCGAGTAGTTAACGCGCGCATGAGCTTATGCCTCCGCTACTTCTGGCAATTTCGCGAGTGCTTATATTCCCGGCCGTCTATCGTGTGACGGTTAATTGAGAGAGAGGGAGAGAGAGAGAGAGTTGAAGTAAGGTAGAATGAGAGGGTATAAGATTTTAGCGGGAACGCTCGAGCGTGACATCAATTAACAGATATATCGTTTTATTTAGCTTCATACGCGTTTATCTCTATGATTTTTCCCGCGAATTGTATACATGTGTATATATGTGTATAATGTATACGTGCGTGTATTAACGTGGATTACTCCTTATTTGTTGAAGCGAAATTCGTATGAAATTAGTTTGTTGTTAAGCTCTGAGAAATAAGTATATTCTCGTTTTTCTTTCGCGAGTATGTGTATGTGTGTCTCGCGTGATTTTTTAAGTAACGAAGTAAAAGTTTTTTACTCCGGTGTGACACAAGATTTAATTACTATTGTTTCGGTTATCTCAAGTTTTATATTTTTTCATGTCTCGCTCGTTATAAAAATGATATTTTATCTTCTTTATTATTCAACGATAACTCGGTTATAAAAAACGAATGTACATAATTAAAGAAATCTTTCAAAGACGTTTTCAAATTATATATACCTGACATATTTAAAAAAAAAAAAAAAAAAAAATAAATAATCTTTATAAACATTTAAAATTCAATAACAAGTTATAAATAAGCGAAGCAAAAATTTATTACAATAATCATTCATTTCTTACATATTATCACAAAAAGAAACCAATCATTGATCTCATATACACTCATTTAAAAGCAACATATTTCAAAGTTATTCAATAACTGATCATCAGTTTATAGAAAAATGAAAAAAAAAAAAAAAAAAGATTCCAACAGACATTGACCAAAACAGACTTCAAAAACACTCTTCCCATCCCATCATCGTTCTCGAGCGAAACAAACATTCATCTTCCGCATGACAGCCAAGGCAAACTCACTTCAAAACTAAACTCGCGCTTTTCTTTCTCTTACAGGAGCCGAAGAGTCGCCGATAATCTCAGCGTCGACCGAGAAAACCTACACCGTCGCCACGTCTTCCCCTCTCGACGTTTTATCCAATTTCGTGATCTACGCGACGCACACTGGACCAACCAAGGATCGTCGGCGATTTTGTAACGAAGCCTTAAGAAAGCAACCATCTCTAATTGGCCGAAGATGGAATAACCATCTGTTATTTTCTCTTTTTTATTGTACGCGCCAGCGTGTATGTGTATGTGTGCGTGTATGTTTAAAAAGAAAAAAAAGTCGGGCGTCGTTTGTGTTTATAAATTATACAGACAATTATAGAAACTATACGTGGTCTTGACATTTTTACGAGAGAAAAAGAGAGAGAGAGAGAGAGAGAGAGAGAGAGAAAGGAAGAAAAAAGAAAAAGAGCTTTAATTGTCAAGCTTTTACGAACCAGACCACTCGAGAAGATCGATTCTTCTCTCTCGTGGTTGCATATAATATAGTGAAAGAAAAATAACGTCCTAGATAATGTGATCCGTTAAAAATAAAGGGAATGTAATAAATAAAGAATGAAATAACTTCGATAAAGTAATCAACGTGCCAAACGTATTTAATTTGTAAGAGCTTTATATATATACACTTAAATATACATATATATATGTATATATAAATATATCTATCAACGCTTGGGGAACAATTTTTACCAAAGTAGAAGAAAAAAAAAACAAAAGAAGAAATCTCGCACAAACGTGTTTTTTCACTTTCGCAAGCTGGAATTTTTCACCGCTTCGTGTAAGTGTATAATTTTTTCAATACTAAAACTAAAACTATATATATACACGCGCACTGTGTCGCTTGACTGATTTTTCATAGTCGCGCTCTGTAAGAAACGAAAATAAAAAAAAAATAAATAAATAAAAGAGAATAAATTACTCGAACGCAAAATAAAAAGAAAAAAAAATAGCTAAACCAGCGATCGAAATTTTAGTAAGGCGTTGTTAGTTTTTCTTTTTTACAATCGATAAACATCAGCGGAAGTAATTAATGTTTTCTAAGAAAACATATACAAACGCATACGTGTATTTGCATACATATATATCAGTGTTCATCGAGCGAAAGTAAAAATAAGTTCAAACAAAATTTGCCGAGTAACGACGAAAAAAAAAGTATATTAATCTGCGCTGAATAATGTATAACACATGTCTTATATATATACAAAGTATATTATTCGCTTAAGTGTTCGCTGAAATTTTTGTACGAAAAATTTTGGTATATGTAGGATCGAGAATTTCGTTGAAATTCGAGAAAATCTTTTACGAATGTAATCCCAGTTGCACAATAATCGCTGACTTAAACAAAAGTATTACTTCGCGTTTTTTCAAATATAAAAAAAAAATTATTAAAGAAAAAAAGTCTCGCACGATTTTTTCGTACGTTAGTAAAGGCAACGATATTTTTCAAAAATCGAGAACGGAATGAATTGATCGTTTCTACAAAACACAAGACGATGACCTAACACCGTTTCCATTCTAAAATAAATCGACTCTTCGTATCCTCAAAAATGCCTCGTAGGTGTAATCAATAACAGATCGCAATCTTTACGTGGATCGTGAAAAAAACGGTACGCAAAAAAATGGTAAAAAAAAAAAAAAAATAATAATCCTCACAACTATAAAAATAACGAGTGTGTATACATCTTTTAGAGGCTCTGATGGCGCCGATGACTTAACGCCCTCGCGCCTATCTCATCCACATTCGGAATACAGCAAACGAAAAAAAAAAAATAAATAAATAAATAATACCAAAAGCAACAAAATGCCGGGAGCAATGACGACGTCGTCCGGTCGCACGAGCAGCGAGGCCATTCGGATGGAACCATTAGGCAGGACCTCCAGTTCCAGGAGTCCTGGACAGAACGGCACCGCAAACACGGAGATTACCGGAACCGCCACCGCCGCCGCTACTACCGGTAAGTGTATTGTTTCTTTCTTGTTGGGTTTTTTTTTTCTGTTTTTTGTTTTTTGTTTTTTGTGACTTTGAAATGCGCGATCGTCGACGAGCGTTTGGTGAGAAAAAGTTGTAATTGAACGAGCTTTGGTTATTTGACTTGCGGATGATGCTTTGAGTCTGCGAATATTTTTAACGATTCGTTCGCCTTTGCTTTAGATGAGATTACGAAATTAATTATTATTTGGTTTTAAAAATTAACTTGGACAATTTATTAACGAGCTTTTAATATAAGCTTTGTTTTTTAATATTTATCGTTATTCTTTTTTTTTCCTTTATCTTTTTTTTTTTTTCTTTTTTTTCATCAAAATTTTAACTCCGAATAAAGGAATAATAAACCTTCTTAACGATGTGGATGAATTGTAAATTTTTTTAATTGGAGTTTTACTTGAAATGTACTTCTTTTTAAATCAAATACAACAGTCATTTTCGTATACTTGTTGCTTCGGACAGAAAAGGTCAGTAACAAGTTTTTACAGTTTCATTTTATAACGAATTAATTATTCGTAGCTGAAATTTTTGAATTACTTTTTGAACTTTCGATAAGATTTCAAAGTTTTTAAAAGTAACACAATTAAAATTGAAGTAATCTTGATATTTACAAAATATATTTACATTCAAAGAATGAATACTTATACACATACTTTTAAAGAAAACAAATATTTTCACAAGCTAGAGAAAACTAAAATTTTATCGAAAAATTTGATACGATGGATTACATTGTAAGCCCAGTTTCTTTTTAAATCTCCATTGTTTTGATAGGATTCTATTATTACGCGAACTTTACAACGATCGATTTAATCAAAATTTAACTATTTATCCAAAACTGTTTCGATTTTAAATTTACGAAACTTGTCATTCTACTTCGGCAATGTTATTAGAAAACAAGTGAAAAAGATTTTACAAAAATTTATAAAACTTTGTGATTTAAATTTTATTTTCTTGTATGTATTAACTAAAATATAAAACTTTGCAAAGTGCATTTATCGTATAAAATAGAATGTTGATTTTAAAATAAAAAAACCTTTGTTCGAAAGAAAAAAGAGGAAAAAAAAATATTAAGCCAATTCTGAACGCGACTTCTCCATTTCTCGCTCGTTCTCACATCATTGCCAAACGCCAAATAAAAGGGACATACCCTTCCAACGTCTAACCCGAAATAAAAATATGATCGCCGTGAATAAAAAATGATTCGCGTTGATGTAAACCTAGTTCTCGAAAGGGTCACAAGTTCAAGAGTTCAGGAAATCCTGTGTAAACTTGGCCAAACTTAAGTTGACCAATCCATCATTTAGTTTGCACTTGTTGTGCTCTTGTCGGAAATAATAAAACAGCGCGTCTGTTTGCATTTTGAATGAAGAAGAGATGGATTGTTTTTTTTTTTTTTTTTTTTTTTTTTTTTTTTTCGTTGTTTCTTTGTGAATTAACAAACATATTTTACTCTCTTGTGTCGTAACGTTAGGTGTAAAAATAAAATTTACTATTTTTAGTCGTCATTGCTGACTTGCTGTAATACTTTTTCATAAAATAACGACAATAAATGTACGATAAAAGTATATACATTTTCATGTAAATCATAAAGAATAAAAAATAAAGAATTTTGACGATTCAACGTGAATAAGACACAGACGAACATCGTTATTCAAGCAAGGAAAATTTCGCTCCAACTCGTTCTCGACGAGTTTTAACGAAAGACGCAAAATTGATAAAACTTCGTAGCTATGGTGGTAACGAAATTTTCACCACTCCTACGATGAAACTTAAAAGCGATAGTTGCGTTTTATGGTTCGACGTATATGTATACGAGAGCGAGCGTATAAAAATTAGAAAAAAATTGAAAAGCTTACATCGCGAAATCTTATTAATAAAATAAGGATTGAATGAATTACCGACACAAATATATTTTAAAATGATTCTCTCAAAACCATCGTGGACTGATAACATCATAATCCGGCATTAATGCACTTCTTTCCTCCGCTTGTATAAAACATCGGAATTCATCCAGCAACGACTCCAGTCCTCGCAAAAAGTAAAACAGAATAATATCTTAAAAAATTCCGACGGTAGAGAGATAAAAAGGCGCTTTTCGTAAACATCGGCTCCTTTTATTATTATTATTTTTTCTTTTTTTTTTTTTTTCATATCTCCGAGATTTCATCTCGCGAAATGAATTAGCCAGGAAAGGGAGAAGGAAAGGAACTTTACGAACGTCTCTCGAACATATATATATATATATATATATATATATAGATCTAAAGGCGCAGTTGGTCGAAATGAAACAGCAACAGCCCCGAGATTATGTTACACGCTCGAGGGTATATATATGTATACGAGATTTACCCCTTTTTTCTCGTATGTAAATAAGAAGGAGAGAGAGAGAGAGAGAGAGAGAGAGAGAGAGAGAGAGGTAGACGGTTTCGTTTACTTTTTGCGACGGAGAAAGATATGAAATTTTTCTTCTTCGCTTTTATTTTTTCTCTTTCTCTCTCTCTCTCTCTCATCGACACGGCGTAAAAAGTTTTCGAAATATAAGTTATTTTGCTTCATAAGTTGATATAGCGGTGCTTCAAAAGCTTTTTATTGGGAAGTTAAGTTTACTTGGGAAAAGTAAGATGTGTATTAATTTTTTTTTTTTGTTTTTTTCTTGTACGTTACGAGAATTGTTGTGAATGCATTATAAATTTGAAGTTCATTTTTATCAATCGATAGACGAATCATTAAGTTCGACTTTATTAATATTTGCAGTAATGAGATATTCGATTTGATTAAAAAATAACTTCGCCATTATTACAAACGCGTAAATGATAATTTTTAATTAATTTATTAATTAAAAATTTTCAAAGAATTTTTAATTTCAATGAGTTTGGAAAACTTTAAGCAAAGTAAATAAATTATAGATTAAATAAATCTAGTTGGAAAATTATAGAGTCAAGTTGTGCGTTGAAAAATCTAGAATATCTGTTCTTAAAAATATGAAATTGTAAATGTTCCCATGTACCTATTTGTTAGAGAAAAATAAAATTTAATGTTAAAGATTAATCAGAATTATAGTTAAAAATATAATTGAAAAATTCTCTAGTATAATTTGAGTAGTAAAAACAAACATTTAAATTCGATGTAATTAACATTTATATAAATTATATTTTTTAAACAACGATGAATATTAAATAACTGTATTCGTTTAAAATGGTTTCTAAAACAAATAATAAATTATGAACTAATCTTTCTAAAATTGAAATATCGAAACAAACGAAAAATGTAACTCTCGTGAAAAACATAAATATACTTACGAATTTTTTTTTTTTTTTTTTTTTTTTTTTTTTTTATTACGAAACATTTTTAGTATTTCAAAGATATTTTATTTTATTTTTTTTTTTTATAAAATCAATAAAATTGCAAGATTTTTACTTTAGCCTTTAAAATATTTTTAAATACCGGTATGAAAAAATTGCATCAATTTACTATTGTAATATTGTATCGCAATTAATATAATAACAAAACAAATTAAACTCCATTAAATCTAATAATCGATCGAAAGTCACTCGAGCAAATTTTACTTGCAAGTATACTCTACATCAAGAATAAGATCAAAGGATACAAAAAAAATGAAAAAAATGAAAAAACATAAACTACCTAAGTACAATAATTCAAGTTCCAAGCACCTAGCAAACTCATTACGGTTAAAATTTGAAGGACACGGCAAACGTAATTCAATACTTCTCGAATAGTCAATTAAACGCGACTCTCTTTATTCCAAAGCAACAAGGGACGAGAACAATTTTCTCGAAAAGCCTTAAAAAGGCAACAAAGTAGACCGGGTTAAGAACCATCGGGTATCCCTTGTTCCCCTCTTTCTCTCTTCCTCTCTCGAACTTCCCTGAGATAGAGCGAGAGAGAGAGAGAGAGAGAGTTTAAACGCGCGGCATCCCGAGTAGTAGTGAAATTACCTCCCCCGTGCATTGTATATGTTATTAGAGCGATTATTTGCGACTCGTAGCAGTAGCGTACAAGTGGCTCGCAAGAGACAAAGACTAACACGATCAGCTCGATAGAAAAAGTAAAAAATAAAAGCGACGGGGCAAAACCCTTCCGCATGACTGAGAACCGTATGACAAAGGGAGAAGAAAACGATGCGCTTCAAGATAGAAAGCGAGAGAGAGAGAGAGAGAGAGAGAATGGCAAGGGAAACCGGGGGTGGAGAGTTTGAGAAAGAAGGATAAAAAAAAATAGAAAGAAGGCAAAAAAAAAGGAAAAATATAACGCAGGGGGAGAAAAAGAGAAAGAGAGAGAATCGATCGATTTAACTCTCCCTCGTTGCGATTCAGCATCCGAGAGAAGGAGAGTTAGGTATGTCGCCCCCCCCCCTCTCTCATATTTTACTCTCCCTTAAAGTACACCTCGAGGGTTGTCGACCCTAACGCGACCGTTTTTGGACGTAAGCATGAGACTACTCCGACTGCTTTCGAAAAACCATCCGAATGCGAGTGGAGATGCGTTTGAGTATACGACGCTTGAATGAAAAATAGTAATAACAATAATTATCGTTGGGTTTTAACGCAAGAATGCGAGTGTTGTCTTTTTTTTTTTTATTTTTGCTTTGCATTGGTTTAAATCGTTTACTTTATGGTTGAGTGTTTAATTGGTAGAGATGAGGGAGAGGTTGAATATTGAATAGTTTTAACAAACTTTTTTATTATTTTGAGCTTTTGCGTTATCGGCTGCTTTGAGATACTTTTGAAATTTTCAACGATTAATTTGTAATGCAACAATATTGCAATCATAATGTATTTTCTTTTTTGGGGGAGCTTTGCTATTCTCTATGATTATTCCTCTGGTTTGTAAAATTTTTAATTTTTTAAAAATATTAAGGATTTTATGGAGTAAATTTGTTTTTAAATAAAAAATAAAATTAATATTTTAATATTAAACCGATTAAAAAATATTTGATTCACAAAATACATTTTATATTTATCAATAATTACATTTTAAGATTAACGAAGTAAATCTTTTAAAATTTATCGTTTTTATCTTTATTTAAATCGCATTTATTACAATTTTTATTCGCATTTTGCTTTTTTGGATAATATTATGATTGGATGATATAAAAAAAAATATTTTGGAAAATTACTGAATCGTCATTATTAAAAAAAGAATTAAGGCGATTGAGAATTTGATTAAAATAAAAAGATACGATTGGCATCGCAGCAGTTGTGAAATTACGATTAGAATAAAAAAAGAAAACGAAAGGAAAGAAATCAGAGGCTACCAAAAAAACCGATATTTAAAAAATAAATTATCTTCATTATTTAACAAAATGACCAAATTATTTTTCTCCGCGTTATTTTTGCTTTAATCTCAAATTGCAACTACGTATTTTAAACATTAACAAATAATCAATAAATATTCCGTAATCGCATTACCAACGTTCACCCTTAAAACTCAATAAATCCAATGAACAAACTTTCCGTCTCGATTTGCATTTCCCATATCCCAAAAAATCATCATATGCACATTCCCCCATTCCCCTTGAAAAAAAAAAAAAAAAAAAAATCCTTCCATCACACGCATCGTCGAAAAAAAAAAAATACAAATAGAGAACGGATCGGGTTTACGCGTCAC
>OX465098.1:15209981-15329981 GCA_949987625.1 Chalcis sispes | reverse complement strand
TATATATATATATATATATATATATATACATATTTGAGAAAGTATACCTGAAACATCCAAGACGGAATGTGCGGTTATATACCACCACGTGGGTTTTCCGAACCTTGAATTTTTTATGCTATAGGATGTGTGTCGCTTCATTATCTTAACGGATACTCGTTCTTACTTTTCTTTATAGTCGTTGAATAATGAAGGAATTAACGATACGAGGAAATATATTTTGGATGAGTTGCAGTGATTGAATACAACGAATGTTACTTTTTGTATTTTATTATTATTTTTCTTTCTTTTTTTTTTAATAACGAGAATTTCAATGAAATCGATTGGAAATTTAATAACGAAATGTTCGATTATAAATGGCTTGTAATGACTTTCATGATATCGAGTAAACATATTAAATTTTATACTTTTACATATACATTGCGCAAAATTTTCGAACGATATTTCAACGATATTTTTCCATCCCTCTAAAACGTGTTTCATTCATTTGTTCGATCGAATTTTACAAAATGTATAAAGGCATTGTCATGAGATTTGAGAAAGAAAAAAAGTAAATCTTGATTGTGTGCAATTATGACCCTAAAACTTTTCTAAAATTAAAAATTCTTTCTAAATAATTGATCGTCTAAATTTCTTTCCGAACAACAACCGATATATTTTTGCAGGTTACGCACAGTCACACACGTTCAAAGGTTGCTTCGCTCGTCTAGTTACCATCCATCATCCTTTCTCTGCATACCGAAACTTCTTCCGATTTACTTCAGCGATCTCGCTTTGTTTTCCATCCTGACGATTTTTTAAAACTTTCTCTACGAAGTTTAACAACGCACACGCGCGAACAACTTTTTCCTCAACTTATCTACCATCTGCTTAAGCGTGAAGGTTTGTGATAGTCGTTGTGTCGCATTGCAATGTATCACACGCGAATATATTACGTAGAATAGAAAAAAAAAAAATAATAATCAAACAAAAAGAAGAAGAAGAATATAAGCCAAAAGCGGTTGATATCGAAACGATGTAATGTATACCGGATTATATATAGTATATGCCATAAATTGTACGTCTAATTGGAATATGAGCTACTCGATAATTAATGAATTTACGCTGCCATGACTTTTGCTCCACCTCTCTGTTATTCGCCGAGTTAACGATCGTTATAAACTCATCCTTGATCTTGTCGAGATTTTCATGTTTATTTAAACTGCATTAGCATACCGCAAGAGAGAAAGGAAGAGAGAGACAGAGAGAGAGAGAGAGAGAGAGAGATTCAATTTCGATTATTTAACGCAGATAAGTTAAAATAATTTCAATAAAAAGCGTAGGACGATATATCGACACGTGTCAACTCGATATCGTCCATTCAGTTCAAAGTTCCAGATTTATGCGTTTAACAAATTTATACTTTACGTGGGCACTTGATGTAATTAACAATCGCTAACGAAGGACGATTCGTTCTCTCTTTCTCTATGCCGACTTTGTTTTATTCCATTCAAAAACGCGTTACTCCGTTTTATTAAGTTATGGTAGACACGCGCGTCTCTTTTTTCTTTCATGTTTTTACTCCTTTGTTCGTTTTCTAACTTTGTGTAAAAATATTTTAACGTTTTTGTTATTTAAAATAAAATAAAAAAAAAAAAAAAAGCATTTGCTTCGATTGAGAATATTTAATATTTCCCGTGTAAAATCGACGAATCGAATCATTCTTGAATAAACTCTGCTCTTTTTAATTAACAAAATCAACATTCAATTAT
The DNA here is from genome assembly GCA_949987625.1 of Chalcis sispes. NCBI lineage: Eukaryota > Metazoa > Arthropoda > Insecta > Hymenoptera > Chalcididae > Chalcis > Chalcis sispes. The sequence continues at coordinate 15,328,230 of OX465098.1, read as the reverse complement.
ACGGAAATAATATATTTTCATTGAAAGCTTTATACGCGCCATATTTACATTATATAATTAAATTTTTCTGCGTCAATTATAAAATGTTCAACGTCAAAAATTAACAAGCGAAAATTCTCTTTTAACTACCATACTAACGCTGTCTAATTGTGTGTGTGTGTGTGTGTGTGTGTGTGTGTGTGTGTGTGCGCGCGCGCGCGCGCGCGCGCGTGTGTGTGTGTGTGTGTGTGTGTGTGTGTGTGTGTGTGTGTGTGTGTGTGTGTGTGTGTGTGTGTGTGTGTGTGTGTGTGTGTATATACATACACGCACACATAAAGCGAATTATTTCGCACGGATAAAGCGTGCATTAGCTTTGCAATTAAAGCGAATATTAATAAAGATTAAATCCAGACTGACGTCCAACTTTATAACTGAATTTGATATACGCGAAAAAAAGATAGAAAGGAAAACAAACAATAAAAATAAAAAAAAGGGGAAGAGGGGAAGAGGGGAACTTTAGCCGCGCTAACGTAAACGATACGTATACGCGTATATAAAGAAAGAAATATCCGTCGGTGTAACTGATAGTTTACTTTTATGTGGATACAACACTGTAACTCTACGTTGATATAGGCAATATCGCATGTGTACATAAAAAGACAATCCTATTATAACTTTAGCTACTATTTATATTGCACTTCAGCGACAAAAGTATATACTGAAATAAAGTTTTCCTTAAAAGGTATTGTTTTCGTCGTTTGTTATTTAAATTGTTTTATTGTGTGTGTTTTCTTTTTTTTATTTTTAACAACATTTTTATACAATAATAATATCTTAACAAAGGATTTTAGAGTAAAAATAAAGAAGCTTAGTTTTGTGCACATTAAAGTAACGATAATAATGAATGAAAATGAAAAAAGTTTTTGTTTACCCTGCAATTTGTTATATTAAACGTAAAATACATGTTTTTATTTCTTTTTCAATTATACGAATATTATTTACAATTAATTTGACGCGCACAAATAATTATGCATTACAAATTAAATTGTGCCGCGGTGTGTGAAATACATTCCGCTAAGTAGAACAAACAAACGTTTAATCAGACCGTAGCAAAATTTTGTCAACTTCAAAAACAATTCTTATACAAGTACAAATACAAAAGAATATCATTTCGATTATCAAATTTTTTTTATTAAACTTCCATTCAAAACATACTCTACGTCCAAAAGATAAAAGTAACGGATAAAATTCGATACTCGTATATAAGGGAAAGAAAAAAAAAAGCATCATAAAATCTCGCGAACGAAGCAACGCTCAATTTTCATGAAATACTAAAGCACCCAGATAATCTCGAGTATTCCCGCACCCTTGTTCACCTTTATTCTCTCTCTCCCTCTTTTCTTTTGCGTTCGCACGAAAAAATACCGAGTCGAGGGCGCGTGTGTGCATTTCTCGAAAGCCGCCCGCGCGCGTGAAAGAAAATAAAAAAAAAAAAAAAAAAACTAAAGGAGGGAAGAAAAAAAAAGAAGCGTACCGAGGAAAGAAAAAAAAAATTTTCCTCTCTCTCCGGGTGCAAGAGAATGGAACCCCCCGACAAAGCTCACCCTTTGACGAGAAAGAATCTTTTTCACTGTTGCTCTCTTTCTCCCCTCCTGCCCCCGCGTATATATCGCATTAATTGTCGCGAGGTGTACACGTATGTGTTAGGAGAGCGTACAGAGGAGGCGAAAACGAGGTCGTCGGACATCAACAACGCGACACGCGCTCGCTCGTTTTCTCTTCCCCTCCCTTTCGCCCGTTCCGCAATTTGCCAGAGAGCGAGTCGAACACTCTAGCTCACTCTCGCGCGCTCGTTCAAGACAACGACCCTAAAGGTGTACGTGTGTGTAAGTGTACATGTGCTTTGTATCGCGGCTGGCTTTTGTTTTCCTGTCGAATAGACCTCCGACGTTAGATTCTTTCTCTCTCTCTCTCTCTCTCTCTCTCTCTTTCTCTCTCTCTTTGGTTCGTCTTTTATTTTTTCGGTTTCTTTTTCGCTCGCGAGTTCATTTTTCCCTCACCGCTTCTTCTTCTTCTCCTTTTTTTCTCTAGTCCTCTATCTCTTTTACTCTAGTTTTTCGGGCGACGCGTTTTTGTGTTATCACGAGTAAGAGGGGAAAAAAAAAAATAATAAGAACGTGACCTTACTTACCGACTTTTATACGACGAGGCTTTTGTTTGGTTTACCCGTTTGTGTATATCCATACACGACGTCGTTGTTTCGAATTATTTAGAAATGTGATTGACAATTTTTAAGTGGTACTTTGTTGAATGAAATACTTGAAATGCGTTTTGTTTGCGGAGAGTAAAGAATTAATGTATACCTTTGATCTCGAGTGTTATCTGCAAAAATACTTTATTTCTCTTTTTTTTCTTCAAAGTGAGGAATTTTTTTTTAAATTTACTTATCGTTATGCGTACAATTTAAATGTACATTTTCCGTGTAATAATGGAATGACAATGTGTAAAGTTGTTTTGCATTTAAGATAAGCCAGATATTGAAAATTAAATTTCGCTCGAGATTATTTACACAATGCATTTACGTTTAATTTAAACACATAACGCTTCCTGATAAAATCACTGAAATTGAGCAAAATAACGAAAATTCGAATAAAATAAAAATGAAAGAGCTGTAATTAAACGAAGCGAACTTTTGCCGTTTATTCACTTTAATCGTTTGAATTTCCATAATCTAGTAAGGAATAAAATGTATATACACAAAGTAAAATCTCACTCGCAATCGAGTTTAACGAAGGTTAAAAAACAAAGGAAAATCACGTTTCTTACTCACAAAACAAAAAAGAAAAAATGAACAAAACAAACGATGCAGCAACGTCAGTCGTAAATAAGTACGAGGCGCTAGCTTACATCCAGCGTTTCCCTCCCATTTCTTTCCTTCTCCTCTCACCTTCCTTTTTCATCACACCCTCGGTTCCTTTACTCTTTTTCCCAAGAACGGCGTATGCAACGCCGGCGTCGTTGAAAAAAAAAAAAAAAAAAAAACTCGTTCGACCGCTTGGCCCACTTATGCCGCATCTCTTTCTCTCTCTTTCTCTTTGACTCTCTCGGGAAAGCAAGTACGTCCTCGACTTACCGAATCGATATATAGAAAGAGAGAGATAGGGAAAGAGAGAGAGAGAGAGAGAGAGAGAGAGAGAGAGAGAGATAAGAGACTTTTAATCTTTCGAATTTTCAATGATATCTTGTCCCTTGACGACGAGCGACCCTTTTTTTCTTTCGTTCTCTGTTTTTTTTTTTTTTTTTTTTTTCTTTGTTTGATTTGTTTTCGCTGGCAGCCGTCGTCGTACGTTGCTCCGATTTTCTACGATTGACTGAATTATTTGCATTTTTAATTTGCCTTTAAACCCAGAGCACCTTTGAGATTTCTACTTGGCTCTTGGGGAGATATTTCTTGTTTTCTTTTTTTTTCTTTTTGGTTGTTGTTTTATGTTTTATTTTGCTTTTTTACGGGCGTCTATTATGCTTAGATCGGATAATCGATGCGCCGAGAGATGATGAAAAAGTTTTGTGCTTTCGGTGAATTGGAAATAATTGATGAAAAGTAGGCGACGAATGAAACTCATTTTTCTTTTTTATTTTTTTATTATTATTATTTTTTTTTTTTTTTTTTTTGTTAATACGATAGCTTTTATTTATTGCCATTGAATATAAATCTACTCGCGGATGACTTTTAAAATTTTATCACGACGAATTAAAATTTAAATTAGTTTGTATAAGATATTTAAGCCCGGTATAATATAAAAAAAAAAAAATTTTAACGGGATAAATTGTACATAACCTCATCAAAAAAAAAACCGTTTACTCATACACCGTTTAAAATAATTATCCAAGTTTTCAAAGTTGCCATAAATATTTAAAAAAATATTCATCCCAACGTCTCTAAAATAAATTTAAACTCGACTTTTCAATATGTTTTCTTTCAAGCGAGCCTTAAAATGCAAACGCAAGCTGAAAGCGATTTACTTAAAAAAAAAAAGACCGAAAAAAATAGGGCTTAATCAGCAGATATTCACGGATAATCCACAACCGGATATCTATTAAAAAAAGTACCTCTTCCTCATCAAACTCTTACGCTCGAAATAACAAACCTATATCCGCTGAGCTAGAAAAAAAATCTTCAAATTTTTAAAAACCTCTTCTCTCATCCGTACAAATGTAAAAAAAGAAATAAAAATTTAATAATTATAAAAAAAAAAAAAAAACGGAAAAAATAAATAGAAAATTAAAAACAGCGACACATCGCACACAGCTCTCTCGCGTCTAAAAAGAGCTCTCGGCTCTTTTCACGTGTCGACTAAATTAATGCGACACGCGCACCACTCGACCTCATCGAGATGCGTATACAAAGAGAGAGAGAGAGAGAGAGAGAGAGAGAGAGAGAGAGAGAGAGAGAGAGAGAAAGACGGTTTAATCACTCGAGAAAAACTCTCGATTGCATTCACCGAAAATTCACGTGTATACGTGTGCGTGTACGCGTACACGCGTGAGAGAAGCAAAAGGAGAAAAAAGAGAGCGAGAGAAAGAGAGAAAGAGCGGAGGTAGAGAGAATCGAGGTCGAGTGTGCAGGTATATTATACGATGGAGGAGAAAGGGAGAGCGAAATTTTTTATAAGCTTGTCGCGAGAAAAGGACGCGAGAGTTTCTATCTCTCTTTCTCTCCCACTTTTTCCCCGTTATCAAACTTCCGCAATGTCACAGTTTCGACGTTGAGAAAGTGGAAGCGTTTCTTTTTTTTTTTTTCGAATGAGAGTTTTACGTTGATTTTGTCGCCGTCGTCGTCGTCGTTTTGTGAAAAGTAAAGATGAAAAAGAGGAAAGAGATTCGATAAGGATTTTCAAAAGCTTTTTTTTGTGGTTTGATTTGGTTCGAAAGAGGGGGGGGGGGAGAAAGAGATCGAATGGACTTTTTGAATGCGGTTGAATCGTATTTCTCCAACGGGTTTACTGCTCACGATTTAGGAAAGATCGATATTTATTTATGTACCATTTTTCTTCATTTTTTCTTTTCCTCTTTTTTTTTTTTTTTTTTTTTTTGTCGAACACTCGAAGCTTGTAGAACATTAAGTTTCAAAGAATAATCATTTTTTGTTAGGAGCTTGAATTTTCAAGCGAGTCGATTTGTTTACGATGTATTTTCTTTAAAGTATTTGTTCGTGGCTATTTTGTCCTTTTTTTTTTACATTCCTTGGAGGATTAACTCATGGGGTAACTAAGGTCTCTTGGCACTTTATTTATTAACTCGAAGCAAAAAAAAATAAAAGAAAACTAAAAAAAGAGGATTACGGTTCAATTTTCTAAACGACAGAGCGATTGAAAAATTTCATTAAAACGATTGCGAATAAAAAAAGAAAAATAAAATTCATCCAGTCCTGGATAATAGTTTAAATTTCGCTTACGGAACGAAAAATTGAATTTTTTTTTTTTTTTATACTTTTCACGCTCTATTATTTTTTTAACATTATAAAACAAAGGGAAATAGTTTTTACACCTTGTTGAGCGTTTTATAATACAACAAAACATTTTCAGGTTACGCAAAAAAGAATAATAATAACGACTAGCAAAGAAAAAAAAAAAATAACAACCCGACACGACGCGAATTTATATTTACAAAAATTTTTCTTATTCTCTGCTTATCGTTGAAAAAATCCGAAAATTATTTAACATTGCACACAAAGTTTTTAAAATCCATTAAATCTATTAAAATTAAAAAAAAAGTATATTTGAAACTTACTCGTAACACGTAACGCTTAAATTGCCGCAATATTATTTCGTCGAAGTTTCTCTCTCTCTCTCTCTCTCTCTCTCTCCCTCCCTCTCTCTCTCTCTCTCGCCCGAAGTAGGGTTTTATCGAGGCATTGATTTTTTTTTCCAACTTTTATGTTTTTATTACGCTCTAGAAGAATATATTAACGAGGAAAGGTTACATGTTCTGGGTCAATTACCGTGTGTGTATGTCGCGTGCACATCCTCCTTTCTATTGCACGTACACACATACACACACACATGTATGTGTAGATAAATATATGTATATATTTACGTGTGTATATGTATATACCTAACGTATATTTACTCATCCAAATGTTAATGAAAGGAAACCTTGAAACTTTTATTTTTTAAAGAATAAGCGTAACTTAACCTGTTTTCCTTATTATTTCCACTCTTTTTTTTTCCTCTTTTTTATTGTCATTCGTAAAAATCTTATTTTAACGAAAATAAATTGAAAGATTAAGACTCACATGAGAGACATTTCCTTCAGCGAAGTTAAAGTGTTTTATAAAATTTTTTCATAAAATGCCTTTGGTCATTTTGTTTTTTTTTTTTTAAGTTTTTAAATCTTTACAAACACTTCAATCACATTCAAATCTAGGTAAAAAAAAAAAAAAAAATAATAATAATAAAAAAACGCATAAACCTTTTTTTATAATGAAAAAATCCGCAATTCCACGTGAAAATCCTACCTCCGGCAAAAAAATTAAAGTAAAAATTTTAATAATAAGCCTTTAACGAATTGTTACAGGAGAAAGCAATCCGGGCTTGCACAAGCGCAACATCTACGAGCAGAACGGGGTGGCAGTTTGCTCGCAAAAGCGAGCCCTTTGCATAGCCACGGTCGTCTTCGCGACTCTATTCGCCATATCACTCATCATCGCCTTCGCGGGACCACAAAATGGTAACGTTTTTTTCTTCATCTTTATTTTTATTCTTTTATTTTTCAATGCATATCACCGACGACTTATCTCCCTTGCATGACGTTTATGTATAAGGATAACGCGATTATGCATGTGTGTGTGTGTGTGTGTGGTGTGTGTCTCGATGACGGACGCGTATTTTGTACTTTGAGGTAGGTCGGAGAGACCTAGTTTTTGTTTCTGTCTTTTTTTTTTCGTTTTCTTCTTCTTTTTTTCACACGGTAAATTGAACTTAGACTATTAAATTTTTACCGAGTTATAGGATGCTACCGAAGGTTTATTAATATTTTAACGTTCTTCATATAACATGCTCTAACAGTTAACAATTAACAGCTGCGAGAGTGTGGATAACGTTTTGAATAAATTATTAATATTCACGATTAGTACACGAACGTTGAAATTAATATATTCGTTTGTTCGTCTTATTTTTTTCTTAAATAGAATCGTTGAAACTTAATATGGTAAATAAAAGTAACGTTTGCGTAATAAATAGCATATACGATTAATAAACAAGTAGTATAGGTCTTAGTTGGTAAAACCAGCGTATATAGGTATCAACGTATACAAAAAAAAAATAACTCTCGTTGAAAACAATTTCAAATTAAAAAAAAAAATAACGTCAACGTTCGATTTTCCACATTACCAAATACGCTATATTTATTGTCTTTGAAAAACTTTTTAACGAGTACGAACACCAAATGAGCACTTAAATATACCATAATCCACATCCATCGACAAAAACTAAAAAAAAAGTTACCTACACCCGATAAACAAGAGCGAAGATAAAAAAGAAGGTACGAAACCAAGGATAAAGTAATAAGCAGTAAAAAAAAAAAAAAAAAAAAACGCGCTCTAATTTCATCATGAAAGCTCTATCATTTTTTTTTTTTTTTTTTTGGTAATATAAGCTCGATCAAAACGCGCTTGGTTGCGCTAGCGCAAATGACTTGCGACATGCAAATAACGACATAATTAATTGCTGAATTCGTAATCGTCACGTATGTGTGCGTCCTACGTATGTTTGTATGTAAATCTGTGTGTATATACGTGAGATAAGATGGAATATAATTAATTGATGTTTCTAATGAAGACTGCCCTTGCGCTGGAGAAAAGCCAGCGAACTTGGAAATCGAAGAAGACGAGGAAGGCAGCGAGCCACTCGCGACGAACGGCGAGGTTAGTTCTTCTTTGTTCTTTATATATCCTCTTCTTCTCATTCTTACTACTTTCCTTCTTATTTTATTTTTTCTCTTTTCGAGCTTATTATTCCGTACACGGTTTTCTTTTTTTATCTCGTCCACGATTAGTTTTTCTTTTATATTTCTGTTTGGTACAAGACAAATTTGCTGATTTGTACGATCACCTACTTTTTTGACTATTTATTTGTTTTTTTTTCTCGTTGACGCGAAATTTGATGTTTATTTGAATTTAATTATTACGTTGATGGATTATATTTTTACGATTTACATCTGAAAAAATGCTGTATTATATCTATCGATAAAATTAATATTCGGAATAAATTTACGATTAAATCGGAAATTCGCTGTTTCGGTATTTAAGGTAAATAAATATAGAGTGAGTCATTATGAGGTTTAGTTTTTAATTTCAAATAAAAGGCATAAAGTTGAATTCTATAGTAAAAATTTTATTGTGAGTCGAAAGAACAATCAATGACATTTACTTTTTAAAGATTATCTCATTTAAATGTTGACCGCGACTACACCGTAAATGGTCCATCCTGAGGGTCCAATTTTGGACGACGCGTTCCAACATAGCGACCGGTATCTCGCGAATGACACAAGTAATGTTGGCTTGCAAAGCGTCGATTGAAGCTGGCTTATCCCTGAAAACCAGAGACTTCGTGTAAACCCAAAGAAAATAATCTAAAGGTGTAATATCACACGATCTAGGCGGCCAATTTATTGGTCCAAAACGTGAAATCAGGTTCTCACCAAAATGATTTCTCAATAAGTCCATTGTTTCTCTCGCTGTATGCAAAGTAGCGCCGTCTTGTTGAAACTAAAGTTCACCGATTCACCACGGGTTTCAATTTCAGGTAGCAAAAAATCCGTTATCATGGTGTGATAGCGCCATGGTGCGGTCGCCATTGACGGTTACGTTCTGACCGGACTCATTTTGAAAGAAACCTGGACCGATGATTCCACCGGCTCATAAACCACACCAAACTGTGCATTTCTGTGGCTTTAGTGGTAGCTGTTGAAGCTCTTCAGGTTGTTCATCAGCCCAAATACGGCAATTCTACTTATTGACGTATCCATTGAGCCAAAAATGCGCCTCATCACTGAACAAAATTTCGCGATAAAACAGCGGATTTTCATTGAGCTGATTCAGAGCCCATTCATCAAAAACACGACGCAAACCTAAGTCACCCGGCTTCAATTCTTGCACGTGTTGAAGTTTGTATGCCTTAAAACTAAGATCTTTACGTAAAATACGCCAAGTTGTTGCGTACGATAAACCAAGCTGTTGAGAACTACGCCGAATCGATTCGTCACGGTCTTCAGCCACACTCTCAGCTACAGCCGCTATATTCTCTTGACTATGTGCTGGATGTGGTCTAATCGGTCGAGTATCATCGAATAATGTATGTTGGGTTTCAAATTTGCGGATGGTATTGGCTATAGTGGTTTCGGTAGGTCGACGATGCACACCATAAGTTGCTCTAAGAACACGAAAAACATTTCTCACAGAACGCTGATTTTCGTAATACAGCTCAACAATTTGGATACGTTGTTGCGGTGTAAGTCTTTCCATTATGATTTGTCAAACAATACTGAATAAAAATTACATAACAGTTTGACAGGAGTCACGCGTGATTTGTAAAAAAAAAGCCTATTGAAAATCAAACCTCATAATGAATCACCCTTTATAAACATTGGAAAATTCATTTATTTAAATATAAAATTTTATAAGTTTTTAAAATATTTAAACAAATACTGAAAAAATTAAAATAACGTTAGCGTTAAAACTAAGCATTAATTTTGACAAAATCCCGCCTCTCAAAAAAAAAAAAAAAGTAACATTTAAATTCGTCAAATTAGTTCGATAATCATTAACCAATTAACTTGACCAAGTAATCAATTTATCTGAATCAACCCCTTAATAAAAAAAAGGAAAAAAGAAAACATAATTCTCTCGTTAAAAAGAAAAAGCAAAAAAAAAGAAGTATCGCTCGTACAAGACGCAAAATCCAATCAGCTTTGCCGCAGACACACAAAGCTCGTCTCGCTCGTTCTCTTGGGGCCAATCGAGTGCACTCGTCCGTCGACGACGACGACGACGGATTACACGAGAAAGTATGAGAGGGAGAAAGAGAGAAAGAGAGAAAGAGAGAGAGAGAGAGAGAGAGAGAGAGAGAGAGAAAGAAAGAAGAATAGCCCTCGGAAAGAGTTGACACTCGAGCCGGTCGAAGGAAAGTCTTCGTCCGGGAAATCAATCGCGCGTTAGACTCGAAAGCGCATCCGAGGGAAAAAGATAGACGAAAACTTCTCCACTCGAGAGACTACCTTTACTCCCGCTCTGACTCTTCTCTATGCCATGTACGCTATCTCTTTGTTCTCCGAGATTCCTTTCTCTCTCTCTCTCTCTCTCTCTCTCTCTCACTGTCCCTCCCTCGTCGTATGCTTTCTTGACATCCCGCGCGCGCTTCTCGCATACTCGAGAATATCTGTTTGGGTGCGATTATGTGCTCCAGCGGTGAAAGGGATACAGTAAGACTAAGTAAGCTGAGATATTTTGCCGTGAGAGTTAAATTTTGTAAAGAGCTGAATTTCTTAGAGGATAAGAGTTGTAATAACTTAGATTTTTTCAACACCCCGTTAATGAAATTTAATATTTCAATCGTTCTGATTTAATCGCCTTTTCCTTTTCTTTTAAGTTTATAATTTTTTTTTTTTTTTTTATTAATAGCATGTAGCGCCATATTACTCGATAAAATTAATATTTTTATTAAACTTATTTTAGATCTTTCCATGGGACAATGTCAGATTGCCGAGTTTCGCGCATCCGACGCGGTATAATATTACAATCCATCCGAATCTCACGACGCTGGAGGTCAAGGGTAAAATATAATACTTCAAATAGAGTAATAGATATAAAAAAAAAAAAAAAAAAAAAAAAAAAAATTTTTGTTTTTTAATCGTCATATAGATTTCTAATAAATATCCTTTCGACACTTAGGACAAGTTACAATCGAGTTTTACGTCGATCGAGAGACCAATTTTATCGTCTTCCATAGTAAAAACTTGACAATAAACGAAAAGGTAAAGGTAATTTTACTTTCTATCTTATCTGCCAAATCTGATACGACAAAGAACATACGAGATTAACATACTATTGAAAAAAGTATTCGATAAAATAAAATAAAACACAAAAAAAAAGAAAAAGAAAAAAAAAAAGATAATAAAATGAAAATCCTCTCTCTCATTGTTCGAACAGATGGTGCAAGATCGAAAGGGTCACAGATTAAAAATCGCCAAGCTCCTCGAATACCCGAAGCATCAGCAGCTTTATCTCGAGCTCGAGGAGAGCAAGTTTCGAAAAAGGGGAAACTACACGGTGCACTTGAGGTTCGTCTCGAAGCTGAAGAACGAACTCGAGGGCTTCTATCTCAGCAGTTACGTCAACGCGCAGGGAGAGAAGAGGTACCTATGAGCCATTATACTGAAATAATAATGTGTTTTAAATGTCCTTTGTTTGTCATCACATCTTCACTGTCATTATTGTACTTGTATTCTCACTTATTCGCACGTAATTTAACTATTTTTATTCTCTCTCTTTTTTTTTCTTTTACTTTGTAATTTTTATACTTTTACGAAATTGACTTTTTAAATTTATAATTTAGTATTTAATTAACGTAAATTTAAATTTTGTAATTGTAAACTTTAAAGTATTTGTATGATTAGTAAAATTTGTTAAAAATCCTGATATAAACAAATACTCATTTCAATATCATTTCATTTTTATTCATCGTAATCAAAAACATTACAAACAGTTTTTAATTGTTATCAAATATTTAATACATTGTGCAGAATTTGGTTATAACAGGAAATTAAAAAATTGTCTTCTCTTGTAAAAAAGCTTTTTGTAACTTCTAAATCGCCATTAATTTCATTTCATTTTTCACATCTCATTTCTCATCCATCACGAGCATCATAATCATCCATATATATATATTTATATATATATATATATATATATATCTTTTTTCTATCTCTTTATCTTTCTCTTTTACCTTTCTCTTTTGTAATATAGGTAAAAAGTTGCGATGTGTTGTTGGTATGTTGTATACTTATGATTCGCTCTCATATCCATAACTCACTCACAAGGATAAAATTTTTAATTTGCGTAAAAGCTTTTTCAACGGTCATAGGTACCTGGCAACCACCCACTTCGAACCGACTTACGCGCGCTCGGCTTTTCCCTGCTTCGACGAGCCGCAGTTCAAGGCCAAATTCAAGGTGTCGATATTCCGGGACCGTTTTCACATAGCCCTCTGCAACATGCCAATCATGGGCACCGAGGACGCTGGATTTTACATGGGTACCGGACTCGTGAGTATAATTTTTTGTCTACAAGAATAAATTGAGTCTTTACCGTTGCTGTTACTTTTATAAACTTAGACTTTAAATTATTAAAATAATTTAATATTTGTACTGCTTTTTTTTTTACAAAAATACACGTGTAAATTTTTTGATGGCACATGATTTTTGTGGAAGAAGTTAACTTATTAAAAAGGTCTTTACAAAAAAGAGTCTGGAAATATCCAGCAACCGGTCGCGGCTACAAACCATCATTATACTAGTCTGACGATAGATAACAAAATTTTCACAGCTGCGCGACGACTTTCAAGAATCCGTGGAGATGTCGACGTATCTGGTGGCTTTTGTCGTCTGCGACTTCAAACGGATTTCGCAGATGACGAGACGCAACGTCAGCGTCAGCGTCTATGCGGCCGAGACGATGTTACCTCAGGCCTCGTACGCGGTACAAACCGCCGCCAAAACGATGGACTATTTCGAGTCATTCTTCGGCACTCAGTATCCACTGCCTAAATTAGGTAACTTTTTTTCTTGTATTATTTTTAAAGATAAAAGAGTTTATCTGAATGATACTTAAATTACAGTCATTCATGAAATTTTCAACAACTAATAGCTATAAATATTTGCCAGAATAGTAGACATTTAATTTAAAGTTAAATTAAAAAAAAATATTCTTACTTATTATTATAGTACCTTAGAAACATTTCAAAATGTTGAATTTAAATTCCTGTTTCTAGATTTAATAGCCATACCGGACTTTGCCGCGGGTGCAATGGAAAACTGGGGCCTGATAACTTATCGAGAAACTTCAATCCTTTACGATCCAAAAGAGACATCAACGGCAGCTCACGAGTGGGTGGCAGTTGTAGTAGCTCACGAATTGGCTCATCAATGGTTCGGTAATCTCGTCACAATGAAATGGTGGAACGATCTCTGGCTGAACGAGGGTGCCGCAAGTTTCTTCGAGTATAAGGGTGTAAATTACATCTCACCCGAATGGAGCATGATGGATCAGTTCATTCTCGATAAGATCCAACCTGCTCTAGATCTGGACGCTTTAGCCAGTAGTCATCCTATCAGCGTTCCCGTCAAAGATCCAGCAGAAATCGAGGCTATCTTTGACAACATCAGTTATAATAAGGGAGCTTCGATACTTTATATGTTGGAAGGATTTTTATGCGAGGATGCCCTCAAAACGGGACTTAACGATTACCTGGTGAGCCATGCCTACGGAAATGCGGATACGAATGATTTGTGGGCTGTTTTTACCAAACATGCCAATAGAACATTTGACGTCAAGGTGAGAATTACAATGTTCATTCATGATTTTAATAAAAATTTTAGATGCTAATAAATAACATTGAATAAAATTTGTAGGCTATAATGGAAACATGGACACAACAAACTGGATTTCCTTTAATCACCATTTCAAGAGAAGGTAACATGATTACTGCTTCACAAAAACGATTTCTCATATCACCTCACGAAAACGAAACCGACTTACTCGAACCAAAATCACCGTTCAATTATAAGTGGTACGTGCCTCTAAACTACTATACCAGCAAAGAGCCTAAGGATATTCAAACTGTTTGGATGAACATGTCTGATGGTAATTCATTTTTATCTAAAATAAGACTTATTTATTTAAATCCTCCGTTAATTCTAAAAAATAATTTGTAACTTTTTTCTTTCAGTAACTTTTGAAATCCCAGCCGAGGTCGAGTACATCAAGTGCAACGTCAATCAGACTGGATTCTACCGGGTATCGTATCCCGACGACATGTGGTCTTCAATAATTCAAACTCTCCACAAAGACCACACTAAATTCAGTCCAGCAGATCGAGCAAATCTTATCGATGACGCTTTTACGTTGTGCAAAGCTGGCGAACTCAACGCATCAATACCATTGGAACTGTCGCTTTATCTGCTAAACGAAAGGGATTACGTACCTTGGGCAACAGCCCTTAACTATCTTCATTCGTGGAAGGAAAAGTTAAGCGAGAGCTCGGCTTATAAGCGCTACATCGTCTTTTTAAAGAAATTACTCGTTCCTGTAACAAAGTATGTTGGATGGAGCGACGATGGTTCGCACTTGAAAAAGTGAGTTATTTACAAATTGAACATTTTATAAATATTAATGTTTCTTTCTTTATTACAATGAATTCTAAATCTTTCCAGACTACTCAGAATTTCAGTGCTGCAATCAGCGGTAGACGTACAACTGGAAGAAGTAGTTAAACCAGCAAAAAGTCTATTCGACGATTGGATGCAGAATTCGAAGAGTATAGCTCCGAACATACGCGATGTTGTATACGCGTCGGGTGTAAAATTTGGTGGACAAAAAGAATGGCAGCATTGCTGGGATACGTATCGCAAGACTTTATACCCCAGTGAAAAACGCATAATGCTTCTGGCTCTCGGTGCGACGACAGATCCTTGGCTACTGCAGCGTTACCTGTTACAATCGCTCGATAGGAATTTAGTCAGGCCACAGGACGTGGAAGCGGTAATAGCTGCGGTCGCAAACAATCCAGAAGGCAAATTACTTGCATGGAGACATTTGAAAGCACATTGGCCGCATATACAGGGTCTCTTTGGTAACGGATCTCTAACTATGGGCGGACTTATACATGTTGTGACCTCGAATTTCTTCACGGAGTACGATTACCACGAGGTATGTCGATTAAAATTCGTAAATTTAAAACGACAGTTTTGATCACATTGACGATTTTCTATGTTTTGGGATGAATTTTGTTACATTTAAACAATAGACAAGAATGTTTTTACTTGTTTAATTATTAACGATAATGTCTGATCGCATACTGCCGATAATTTAGGAAGTGAGCTTTCGTTTAAATTTCAAGTTTTCTTTTTAGGTAAAAGAATTTTTCAAAGACGTCGATGTAGGCAGCGGCCAAAGGAAACTAGATCAAAGTCTCGAAACGATAAAATTCAACATTCATTGGGTAAAAGAGAACGCGGACACGATAGACGAGTGGTTAATCGACTTTTTAGAAAAGAGAACGAATGAATCGAGGTAAATCTTTTTTACATCCTACAATGGTGAAAAGAAAAAATAAATCAAGAAGTTTGTGTATCGTTCACATTCATGAGATATGTCATTTATGTAATTTTCACATTTTACTCATCGAAACATCGTTTTTTATGAGTAATTAAAAATAATTATTACGTTTCATCGCCGAAATTGTTTACTTTGGATATAATTGTAAATCGTATATAATTAATTCGATTTCTTGATATTCTTTAGATTAAATAATTATTTAAATATGGAAACATTTTTTGAGAATTTTTGCCAGACATAAGGAATTATACAATTTAAAAATAAGTGAAAATATCCTTTTATTATGAAATATTATAAAGCAACAATGGGATTAACGCGAATTTTTCAAAACAAATTTCTTTTATACCTAAGGAATGTCATGCAATCGACCAATTTAAATTAAGTTGACTTCGCCGCGAAATAAAGTAAAGACAGAATTAATTTTTTCAAGTTACTCAGATATTTTCTTAAAATTTCATACGTAATTTTCTGTGAATGAATTTTGAGAAAACAAAAATAAAAAAAAAAATAAATAAAAGAATAACGACTGATGCGTACGTGAGGAATGAGTAAGAAATATAAAATAATAAAAAAAAGCGAATCAATCGCGCGTTTATAAGCGAGTGTTCGAGTAGCATATCAAAGAGGGAAAAAAGGCCCAGAAGTAATTCGTTGATTTTTCCTGCCTCATAGAGGTGAACAAAATTTAACGACAATTTCGATGGACCTGAAGATAAAAAAAAAAAAAAAAAAAAAACAAAAACAAAAAGTGCAAAGGCATGACTTTTTTTAAATAAAAAAAAAAGATTGAAAAAAGTAAGACATAAATCGGATATTTTACTACGCTGAGCCTTGAGGTGTGGATGAAGATAATGATGACGATAATGGCGATGTTGATAATGAAGATAATGATGATAATGTAATTTAGATAATATATGAATGTAGCTTTGTGCGGTGTGCATTATTGTGTGTAAACTAAAAAAAGTATCTCAAACGCCTAACCGTGAAATCGCGCCCAAGAAGGAATTTTTTCGAACACACAACTTTTTCTCTTCTTATACTTTACGATCGATATATTTGATCTACATACGATAATTAGATATTTTTATTTGATTTTTATACATGTATACGCGAGGCTGAATTTAAATATATTCGGTCTTTTCAATCCGATCCACACTTTTACACATTGATTTATCAACTAATATAAAAATCAATTTGACTCTTTTATTTTTTAATCACAATGACGGTACTTTATAATTTATTTAACAAATAAAGTAGTGTATTTATCAAGAACTTTTTAACATTTTATATAAGGTTACTCAAATTTTTAATAACGCTAAATATGTAAAAAATCAAATACAAAATTATATTTCTGTGATTTCGCACAATTGTAGATAAAGAAAAAAAAGAAGAAAAAAAACAACTAGAAATTATTTCCCTTATGGATTTTTTGTAATTCTTTCTTAAATTATCATTAAGATATATAAAATCATGAGATATAGAGAGGAAAAATACATAGATTTTTTATAATCGGTGTTAAACTTAGCAAAAGGAATAAAAATTAAAAAAAATTAAAAAAAAAAAAAAAAGAAAAATAACTAACTTCTCGCAAGACCTAATCCGGTCCTTAATTCAAACACCTGCCAACACGAACAAAGGAACACAACACCAATATTATTCTTAACGTCGTTATCGATTGACGATTTATAACAATCATTTATAATATATTAACTAATTAACTGCTAATTACTATTCATTTTCCATGAGGTACTCGCTAACTTTACACTGTAATAACTTATCCATTTGTTAACGAAAGTCAATAGTCGTGTAAAACGTTAACGGTAAACAAAAAAAGTTCTTCTTGAAGGCGCCGCGATGTGAAAAAAAATAATAAATAATTAATAATAAATGATTTTAAAAAATGCGAAAATCCTACGCCGTTAAAAGAAACGAATTCCTGCCCCCGTCCGCTTTGGAAAAAAAAAAAAATAAATAATAAAATAAAAATAAATATGAAATGCGTAATTAATTGTAAAGCGATATGCTAACTCGTCTCTTTTTTGTACGATTTCTTCTTGTATCATCTCTATGATATAATATTATCTATCGCTATTTATTATTAATTAAATTAAATTTTAACGACAAAAAATATGAAATCACTCGTACGATTTTCGATTTTTAGGGGAATCGCCAATGAGCTCGACAATGATTAATGAAACAAAATGGGAAAACAAAATAAAAAAAAAAAAAAAAAATGAAAGAAGAAAATTATTTCCGAGAATATACGAGATAAAAGCCGCCAATTTAAATGCCGCAAAAAAAAAAAAAATAAAAAAAAAAAAAAAAAAATTAAATCGTAAACTTAAGAAAGTATGGGACGTTCTTTTTTCTCAAATGCAATTAAAATGATCAACCAATTTTCTCACATTTCGACGCACAGTGGACACAAGAAAAAAATAAATAAATAACGATTTCGCACTGTAAATACACATGAGCAACACTACGAATACGTGTACCGAAACGGAGATGAAAAATAATCCATCGTGTGATCGTGAACGATGTCGTTATGTGATTCGATAATACTTCAATTTTATAATAAACATCTCTAGCTTAAATAATGATTTAAAACTAGTTGAAAAACTAACTTTATGCGACCTAATGTAATTAAACTATTAATTCTATTTTTTAGGTCATTAAAATTAATTTAAAAATTTAACGTAGAATAAATTTTTATTCAATACAACCTAAATACAAAAAAAGATAACGATAATGTCCACGATTAAGACGAACAGATTAAAGAAAATAAAAAAAATAAGAAAAATTTTTCGGAAGACCCGGAGCGTTTTTCTTTCTTCGAAGCATCCATTCTTATACACCTCTACAACGTAAACACAAACACATACACACACACACACACACACTTGCATGTCCCGACGTCGAATCTATAGATTTTGATATACGCTCCGAAAAAAAAAATTAAAAAAAATACTGCGAATTATAACGAATCGACGCACAAAAAGATTAAAAGAAAAGAAAGATGAAAAAATGAAAAAAATAAATAAATAAAAAATAAATAACGTAATCTCTCCCTTGAACATTTGTAAATAGCCTATTTTTTCACTGAACAAAATAATAAAGAGAAACAAAAAATAAAAAAAAAAAAGTAAGAAAAAAAAAAAAATAATAAAAGAAAGAAATTCCTCATTGAAAATCGTTGAAATATACATGTGAGCAAGTGCGACGAAGATTAAGATGTGACGTCGATAATTGCGATGAGAAGAAAAATAATTAATGGGTGTGATGATACATAACCATAATTGCGTACTGTAATAGAAAGCGGCGAGAGGTGTATATCGATTGGCCTACTATTATGGCGACTATTGTAATTAGTTAATGATAATACCGATCTGTAAGGTACGTAATGCGCAATGCAAAGAAGAGAGAGAGCGAGAGAGAGAGAGAGAGAGAGAGAGAGAGAAAGCGAGAGAGAGAGAGAGAGAGAGAGAGAAATGTAGAAAATCAATTTTACAATATCGATTAAGAGGCGAACTATATAAACTTTATTTTTTCGAGGCTCGCGGGAGAGCTAACTCACATATAGAAGTATTTCGAGGTGCTGCCGTCGTTACTAAACCTAGAAAACTTAATATTTTTTAACACTTGTGATCAGTTTTATATTTATTTATTTATTCGTTCGTTCGTTGTTATATGTGTACACTAAACTTGATTAAGTTATTAATTATTTTTTTTTTTCTGTCTAGATAATAATAAACGCGTCGTGTTCGAAACAGTGTTTTTTATTCTGTTCGCATTTGAAAGCTTATATTTATTGTATTTATAACTTTTTGCAAATGTAATAAATATACATTGTTTATTATTATTTCATTGATATACTTTCAAACTTTTTTTCCTCTAAGAAATGTAAAAATTCTACTTTATCGAAACTGTATTTTTCTAATTAAAATACGTTTTTAATTTTTTTTTATTAAAACTGCTATTGAACATTTTTTTTAAATCTTTAAAAATTGAGATAAAATCAATAATCTGCAATATTACTAAAAATGACGTCGATAAAGGTGAACTTTTACACTTCACATCGAGAAACAATTGAATTGTTTCCGTTGTACATGACAAACAATGATAATTTTTTAAGTGGAAAAAAATAAGATAAACGAAAAGCACTGTTTCGAAAAACATTAATAACTGCCATAGGGTTGTTCTTTTCTGTGAATACTAAATATATATACGTTCGACTTAACCAAAGTCATATATATATATATATATACATACTAAAATTTTGTCATGATAAATTTTTCATTTAATATTTTATAAGCTAAATCGTAATAAAGTAGACGAAAAAAAAATATATGAAGAGAAAAGTCGATTTTCAATGTTCGATGCCAAAACACTGTCGTATTTTATTCAATCTATACTAAATTTCATAATTCGTCGTCCAATCAAATCGATCAACCAAAATAAAACGTGAAAAGGAAAAAAAAATTAAAATAAAAAGTATTCGGCTTCTTTATACATTTTTGCGAGTCGAGTCTCGAGTGCGAATGTAATATTACATTATTGGGAAGTTGGAAAAACCACAAAAAAAATAAATAAATAAATAAATAAATAAATAAATAAATAAATATGCGGATATTCACACGTTAAGACTGGACACCAGAGTAAGAGTTGATTATTATATATATTAATGAATTATAGTAAACGTATATATACATATACGAATATGTATGTATTTTGTGCAATCATGAAACGGAGCGAAGGGTTTCTGCGTATTAACTACAGTATACATATTATATTAAGTAAACAAAAAAATGAAAATTAACGATATAAAGTGGGAGATTATTAATTTCGAACGTTTGAGAATTTCGAGAATTTTGAATATTTCGAATTGACCAAATTTGGGAATATAAAAATTTTGTCGTTTAAGATTTGAATGCTTCGTGAATGATTCGAATTTTAGATTGATTCAATGAATAATTATTTTTAAATTTATAGAATAGTTAGATTCAATTTCTTTTCTAGAATTTGATTTTTTAATTATTTAATTTAAATTTTTAAACCATTATGTAACAAACTAACATTTATGTTCTTTTTTCTCAAACATAAACAATCAAAACCCCATAAAATCTTGTACAATCAAAATTTCTATTTTTCCATTCACAATATTCAGAATATTCTCAAGCTTTTCTAATTTAACCAAACGACATTCGAAATTTCCATAACCTAAAACGTAAGAAAACAAAGAAAAAAAAATGGCGTTGCGAACGTAAATAAAAAGGGAGAAAAGCATATGCTGTATCTCGCATAATTCACGCAACTTCTAATTAAACACCGTAAAAAAAAAATTAAAAATTAAAAAATTAAAAAAAAAAATCTAAGGTAAAAAAGATTACCTACGTCGGTAACGATTGACGAATTGATGACCGATGCTCTCTATACTGTATAATGTTGTCATAGATATTTTGTTGTATGAAAGAAAATTAACGATACAAAAAACCAAAAAAAAAAAAAAAAAAAAACAAAAAAACAAAAAAACCAAATAAATAAATGAAAAAAAAAAAAAAAAAAATGGAAAGATGAAGAACAAAAAATAAAATACTGTATCGAGGAAAAGACCGAACAAAATGTGAACAGTGCTACCGAGACATGTACGAGCGTACAAATTAAATATATATAGATTATATGTTTAAAGTAAAAAAGAACGATTGGTGTTTTATTCATCGGTATTTTTGACTCTACCTGTTTTATACCTCAAAATTTTAATTTATACTTTTTTTGTAAACTCTCTCTAATTTTTTTTTTTTTTTTTTTTTTTTATCTCAATGTTAAAACTTTTAAAATAAAGATAATATTAATAGTTTATTTAATCCTTTATTTGTTTATTAAAGCTTCTTATTCATAATTAATTTATATGATTTATTAGATATGTTAAAATATCCTAAAAATGATTTTTATACTTTTACTAAATTCCTGTTTTTTAATCTATAATAATTTAAAGATTAAACATATTATGAAAACTTTAACTCGCTGTATAATTTTAATATAATTTTATTCTGAATACGTGAATAATCTTTTTTGCAATATTCTAGAAATAAACGAATACCAATTTCTCAATTCCAAGAACAATTTAGTAACTTTTTCAAATCAACCGATTATTTTCCTTTTTACAATAAAATGAGCTACAAACATTTTCATAATTATCTTGTTATGTATAAAAATTTATGCTTTATAGCATAAACTCGGCAAAACACTTGGAATATCAAATCATTTTGTTTATCAAATTTTTTTAATCTTTCAATAGCCTTTTGAAACCAATAACAATTATAAAAATTCAAACAATTTTCTCGAGTTAAATTCAATCGTTACAACGATTCTTTGCAAAAACAACGCATCAATTATAATAATTCAGTTGCGTCTATCAAAGTAAATATGTAAAAAAAAAAAGAAATAAAAAAATTTTTCTAAATATTAATAATCACGCGACCGGGCGCGTTTGTTTCCATTAAACGAATAAAAATTTATCGAGCGAAAACTTTACTTCGAGAGATAAGACTTACAACGTAAACGACATATACTACATAAACACATGCCAAAATTTCGCTACTCGAATGGAAAAAAAAAAAAAAAACGATGAAAAAGAAGCTTTATTATGATCGTTCGTTGTGTGTATTTACACTCGCAGCGGCGAATAACCTTATGCGATGAGAATTTTATCTCGAATAATTTACTAATAGCTCGAAATAATTTCGAAGCGAGTATTTATCCGGTTTCTCCATTTAAAGCCTTGAAAAATTACCCGCGTGATTTTGCGTTTAATTTATAAGTGTGTCTTTAGAATGAATTTCTAGAGAACGAGACGAAAGAAACGTTTTAAAATAGAGGTTATCGATTGAAGTTTAGGCGCTTTAAAACGTTTTTAAAATATCGTTTTGGCTTAACAGTTAATTTTAATTTGTGAATATAGATTTATTCGACGGAAAAATATTATAAAATTAATTCAGGTTTGATTATTTAAGTATCGTCAAAGATAATGTTGAACAGCACAGTGACTTATGATTATTTAAATAAACAATCAAGAGACTCAATTAATTTTTCAGATATTTACAAACCAACGATAAAAATTACCCGAGTATAAACGAAAAAAAAAAAAAAAAAAAAAAAAAAAAAAAAGAGCACGTCTACCGATCAATTGTCGAGTTTAAAAAAAGTCTAAAAGTCTCAGCGCGGGAAAATTTAAACGGATCTCTAACAGCCTGCGTTTATGTACGAACATCAACGAAGCATATACACGTGTACATGTGTGTACATACGATACTCGCGCGGTTAAAACGACGGCGTGTCACGAGTTGTCGTCATGACATTTCTATCTCTCTCTCTCTTACTCCGCTTTGAGATCGCGAAGGCCGCGGGCTGCATTATATAGGATCGTTGCTATCTCGCTTATAGCTCGTGGTGGGGATAAGAGAGTATAGCTCGCACTTGACGCGAACGACGAGGAAAGATAATGATACGGAGCTGTGCGCCGTAGATTTTCGAATAAGAAAAAGAAGAAGATGAAAACAGAAAAAGGAAAAGCGTTTGAAAATTTCCCGCGTGGCTTCGCCGTCGTTCAACCTTTCTTCGATGTCTCGTTATCCTTCTTTCTCTCTCGTACTTGTTCTTATAAGTTTACATATGTGCGCATTATAATCGCTTTCGCTCGTGTTCTCCCGTCTCTCTTTCTCTCACTCGCTTGTTTTTTTCGCTCGCTCGCTCGCTCGCTCGCACGCGCGCGCGCGTGTGTAATCTCGAAAGTTTCCGAGTCTCGCGCTAACGTATCGGCTCTCTTGGCTAGTGTATCGAGCAGAAGCGAGAGAAGAAGAAGGGCTGCTGTCGCTCCTCGCTCCGTCGTTTGTATTATTTGTTGTGTATGTGTATTTGCCGATCACTGTGATTGTTGTTCTACATAAGATCGTTCGGATAAATAATAATATATAAAGTTCGATCAAACGAACGATCGAGGTTATTGGTGCGCGGTTTTGTTTGTGGAAAATGCAGCTCGAAGATTTGCCGAGAATGCGTCCGCTGTCACCGAACAGCGTGAACGTTACGTTACCCGATCCTAAACGCATCAAGACTACGATTGACGAGGTGAGTCATTATATATTTATATATATATATATTTGCTTACTACTGTGCATCTTATGTAAACAATATGACCATCATTGAGCCCTTTTATTATCTTATTATCATAGCTTGTATAGATAAAGTTAGGTAGGCGTTTTACTGCCGGCTTGTTTACTATGGCTACGAGATGTGTCAACCGATTTTTATTCGTCGATTTGTTTGACTTTTTTTTAACTAATGATATGTTTGTTAAAGATTACTATTAAATAAAATTTAATAACTGTAATATTGCCTTAAATATTTATTAAAATTAATATTAAAATTCTTGATTTTTTGTTTTTCAAATTAAAAATAAGATTTTTATCTTTGATATGTATAAATATATAATTTATATCAATTTGTTATTTCGAATTGAGGTTAAACATATACACAGTGGAATGAAATTAAAGTTAATCCCATTTTTTTTTTTTTTTTTTTTTTTTTTTTTTTTTTTTTTTTTTTTTTTTTTTTGAGATAAAAGAATTTCCTTTTATTTTTATTTACCATGAATAATTAATGACAAAAATTAACCATAAATAACGTTTTGATGATTCTTTCTTTATTAAATTTACGTTTTACATCATAAAACGTAATATTAAATTTACGTTTTACATCATAAAAAATTTTATGTTTAAAAAAGTTTCAATGTTTATAAATAAAGATAAGTTAAGACGTTACGTGCACAATAACTAACAAATTTTTTCTTAAATACTTTTGCTTATTAAAAAAAGAACTTGATTATTTATAAAAAAAAAAAAAAGGAATCGATTGTCAAAACAGATTTTATTTAAACATTTCTCAAAGCTTTACAAACGTGCTTTTTCGAACTTTTATGAGAATCTAAAATCCTAATCATGCGTTACCGATCACCGGCTGCTCATTATTTCGGAAAACCACAAAAATCGCTAATAACGTTACTTGAAAAGATTTTCAAATTACCTTTGACATGGCGCAATTCGCGTAGTTATTACATCTAGCTGTCGAGCAGGCAGATAAACCGGATAATTTAAACGTGCACGTGTTGGTGCCATAAAAACGACGGTTTACCCGGAATGTTAAATCAATGATTGTTTTTCCGATAATGTAAATTTTTAATGTTCTTGAATGCGCAGCCGTTGGGAAAGATTTTTTAAACCATTTGACTGTTGCTTAAGTATATTTATATACCGTATGTTTACTCATTGGAAATATAGACAGTTAGAGATTGTGTGCTTATATCTTTGATCGGTATTCAATCTCCAACTTAAACTCGGATCGCTCGCACTTTTTTTTTTAATTTAGTGATGTATCAAAGATATTTTCATTGAACATCGTTAAAAATAACTAATTATACAATTTTATTTAGAACATTATATTTTATTATTGTTAATCATAAAAACGCGCAATCTAAACGTTAAAATTGTTCGCCTCGATAACGATAAGGACATGTTAAAGATCCCAAAATTTATTTTTCAAAAAAAAAAAGAAGAATATTCAAACGTGATTCTAATAATCTTTATGACGCGTCGGTTCCTCACGTGAGCGAAAAGATAGAGGCGTAACAGTGGAACACGAATGTGAGCGATAAGTTGTATACAAAATCAATAACTATAAAAGATATATTATGTCACTAGAAATTTATGGCTCGCTTTTAAAAATATACATAACGCAGTTACCGTTATAACAATTGCTTTTGTGAACAATTTTTTAGATGAAGGTTAAATTTTATTTATTGGTATTAAAATTATTATTGTGTAGTTTTAATTTTTTTTCTTTTACAAACGAAAATTACATACTTTGTAAATTTCCATTCTTCGATTATTATAATCTTCGTATACACGCGTAGATAATTTTTGCAAAACCAGTTTGATCGAAGAAACAAATCTTAAGAAGAGTAAAGTGATACTGTTACATCTTTAAGTGAAAATCTAAAAATTTTTCCCGCTTTTGTTTTTTTTTTTTGTTCTCGCAAGCTAAAAATAAATGCGCATATACGCACTATACAGCCTAAACAACGAGCGCAGAGAAGGACTAAGGATACATATATGCATTTTTCCTTTTTTCAGACGTTTAGAATTCAAATTTATTTAACTAATGTAAGCCAATTATTAAACCTTTTAACAATTTAACGCCTTCCTAATATTTTACGAATTTTAATATACAGTCTGTCCTTCTAAATAGTTAAAATATTCATAACGCCGGATGCAGGGAGAAATTTTATAAATAAAAAACCTTGTTACATTGAAATCGGTGAATTAGTTACTATTTAATTAACAATAGATTAACAGCCAATCAGATTTCTTCGCGATCAAGTAGGCGGGCCTTGAGAGAAAAAAAAACAAAAATGGGCGGGGATTTCGATTTTCAACTATACATCGATATGCGGCGATGTGTGCGTACGCTTGTTTCTCCCCACTCCGCCGCGAATTTTAATTCCGCTCTTTTTATGTTCTCTTATTCATAACATCTTCGAATTTATTCAAATGATAAATGATTGATTTATGTAAAAACCTTAATTAAAATTCAAATATCATATTATGACGTAAAAAATAGAAAACTGAAAAAACAAAAACTCATTTACGCTTATAATTTTCTGGTACGTGACTCGAATAGGATAATGATTTTAAAAAGTATATCAAGTTAATTTTATAATACTTCCTTAAACAATAAAAATTACTTTAAAAAATGATTAAATGGAAGTTTAAAACAATTTTATTTGGAATACTCGAGAATATCATCAATGTTATTTTTTGTAAAAGATTATAACTAAAGACATTATGAAAATAAAATATTTTTCAAAACGTTCAATCTCCTTTAATAGATTGCAGGAATTTTTACACCAATTTATTTACAGTTTGAAAATCATGAGAAATATTAAAATTTACGATGCCAAACTTAAAAAATTTATTCGCTCATCGGTTTTTTCTTAATTACATTTAAAATATTTTATAATTCACTAATAAGGCACTTTCATTGAAGTTATTATTTTTAGAAAAATTAAAATAATGGATTTTCTATAAACATTTTTTACGTAAATAATGATTTCCATTTTTTACGTTATAATATGACATTTGAATTTTAATTAATGTTATTACATTAATAAAATCATTTATCATTTGAATAAATAAGATGTTACGAATGAGAGGACATAAGATCAGGATTAAAATTCGCGACGGAGTAGGGAGAAACAAGTGTAGCCGTGCGACGCACACATCGCCGCATATCGATTTATAGTTGAAAATCGAAAGCCCCGCCCATTTTGTTTTCTCTCAAGGCTCGCCTACTTGATCGCAAAGAAATCTGATTGGCTGTTAATCTATTGTTAATTAAATAGTAACTAATTCACCGATTTTAATGTAAGGTTTTTTATTTATAAAATATAAGGTTTTTTATTTATAAAATTTCTCCCTGCATCCGGCGTTATGAATATTTTAACTACTTAGAGAGACACGTATATAAGCCTTAATTAATTCTTTTCATAATAAATTTTAATTTTATAAAAATATATTATATTTTGAAATATAAATATATATAAAAAATAATTAAAAGATAAGTATTTAAAATATAAGAATATATTAAATTATCAATAATTTATTGTTAATATTAATATTAAATAAAATAGAAATAAAATTTATTTCTAAGATTTGTATTCTAAATTCAAGCCTTACTTGCGAGCTGTATAGGCCAACTTTTTGTATAAAAAAAGCGATTTTTTTTTAAATCATCGAAGCATCAAAAGCAGTTCAATCGAACACTAGCTGTAAGAAACTCGCTCTCCTCGTCCCGAGTAACCCTTGTGCGCTCGATCGAGACCTTTCAAATTTTTAATAAAAAACATAAACTCAAATTTTCAATTTTATTTTCAAATTTTTTTTCCAAGTTCTATTTCCAAATTTTTTTACCAAGTTCAAATTTTAAAAATTTTTCACTTTCTTCAATTTTTAATTTTAACAATTATTTTTCAATCTTCAAAGTTTCTATCCTCAGTATATCTACAAAATTCCAACCTTAAATAACATTCAGCTTTGTCCCTGTTAGTCTCCGACTAGTTGCGTGTAAACGCTTGTTACGTTCCATCTTCCTATTAAACTATTTTTTTTTTTTAATATCTTCAAAATTCAACACTGATTAAGCGAGGTAAGTAAGTAAAATGAGCCACGCCATGATAATTATGGTCAGTTTAAAACCTTTTTATATAATTTTTCTTAAATCTGCACGGTTGCATTCGTCAAGTAACTTCTAGTCATTGATAAGTCAACAACGTTGATCTTTTGCTCTACTAGCCCGAACTATTGCGAGAAATCGTAGGTTCAAAATAGCGCCAAACCTATGCGTTAATTAATTTAATTTATCGCGAGTTAAACGAGCGTAGTAAAAAATTAAAATTGCGACGTAATAGTGCTCCGTGTGCTATTGCGGACGTCACAATACGTTGATGACTTCTAGGATAAAATTATTTAACGTAAATTTAAAAACGTAAGTTTAAACGCTTTAATTTTCCGGGAATACCTATTTGCGACTTAACGATTAAATTAAACTCTGATGGTTTATGAAAATTTAATTTATTCGTTTTAATGCAATACAATAGTATTAAAAGTCTCATCATCCAGTAGATTTATACTTTTTGTTAGTAATTTTCTAAAAGAAACCTCAATTTTTTTAAATAAATCTTAATTACATAATATTAAAAATTTTTATTTTATTTTTAATATCTATAAATGATTATAAGTGAACTGAAACAAAAGAAAGTAAATTTATTTATGAATAAACGGGAATACTTAACGTTTCAACATTTACATAATTACGAAACATTTTTTAGAACCAGTACTATTTCTAAGATAAAGTATTTTTTAATTTAAGAAACGACGTTATATCTTGTCTTTGTAAAATATCGCCATAATCTTGCATTAAATTTGACATAAACATCGGACTATTTCTATATTTTTATATAATCGAAGCATTTGCTCGTAATAAATAATAAATTTCTTGAAATTCTATTATCAAATGAATTAAAATATAACGATTATGGTTCTACGCATTAAGAACAAATTAAAAAAACATAAGAACATAGTTTATTCACATGAACCTTTAAATAATTAAATTAATATAATTTTATTAACAGAATTCATTCATACAACTTCATTAATCGATAATAATTTATCACATCGATATAAGTTGAAAAACGAAAAATTATAAACAAAAAATAATTTGAAATAATTAAGAGGCAACAATAAATGTCAGTTTCAACAAAATAAAAAAAAATAAAGTAACATCTGGCGAAAGTTTAAAGTGAAATAATGTCCCGACACCTTTTCAATGCTTAAAGAAAAGTTCGAATCGACACATAGTTTCAAGGTTAATGTTCCTTGTCGATAATTACAATTTAATGATGGCGATTTTGTATTGGTTGTTTAAAAAAGCGAGAGTTTGAACTATCGAATTCTTAAACTTGTGTAGTAAATTTGAAAATTTGTTGTGAGAATAGTTTCTCGTTTTTTTTTTTTTTTTTTTTTATAATTGTGAATTAAAAATTATTAATAAATGGAGTCAAGTAAAATTTTCATTCAGAATTGATATTCGTTGGTTCTAAAAATTAAGCGAATTAATACTTTATGTCTTTCCTATTAATCTTTCTCAATATTTTACCAATGGAAAGTCACTTTCTATTTGAAAAAAGTTTTAAGAAAAAATAATTAAAAGACAAACTTTTACTAGGATCTATGATTTTGCAAGAAAATATTATTTCATTAAAAACCGACAAGATAACAAAAAATCACTAACGGAATATGGTTCTGTGTCACAAACGACATTTTCAAAGAAAAAATAAATAATTATTGGAAAAAAACCAGACCTCACTTTTTAATAAATTCGTAACAAACGAGTTAACTTTTATTACCGCTAAACAAATTCACGTAAACAAACGACAATTCAAAAATTTATACACGTAAAGTTCGATAACCTTAAAACCCAACCAAATCCTGGATCAAGGTAATCCATTTCGCTTCCTCAAACCCATAATGTACAAAAACATACGGAGCCGTTTAGACAAACAACTTCAAGCGAAAGGCGAGAGAGAAACAAAAAAAGAAAGAAGAAGACTATCACTGCCGTTCGTCCTTGCCGTTGTCCCACCAAAAATCCGTTTGCATAGCTTTCGTGAAAAATCGCCAAGTCATTCTTTGATTGGCGCGATTCCCCCTTGCAGTGTCGCTATCTCTCTTTTCCTCTCTTTCTCTCTATATCTCAATTGATAGCTTACATAATGTTTACTTTTATGTTACATTGACTTCGACCGCAAAGAAATTTTGTGGAAAATTAATAATTTTATATAGGGCTTAGACAATGCAAGTTTTTTGAAAACTTGAGTGTGTCATTTTTTTTCTTTTTTTTATTCACAATTCATTGGATAAATTTACGGATATTTTGCTAACGATTTTATTTACCACAGTTAATTGATCGAGATAGAAAACTTTATTTTACTCCATTAATTTTTTACACTTTAATTCCGAACATTTACCAAAGCGGTGTATCAATGATTCGTGTAATTTTTATGATTTTTCGCTTACGATTATTTTATCGGAATTAATTTCTCACTTCCACTTAGTCACATGCGCAACTGTTTATGTAATTTATGAGAATTTTTTCATTCAATATACCGAAGTTTGCTGAAAGATTTTTTTGTTAAAAAATGTTTTCTATTTTTAACAAAACAGAAACAAGATACGTGTACTTCCAAGTAAATAATAGATAAAAATCAATTTCGTATATTAAAGAAGCTTGAGTTTAACAAAAGGAAGAGAAACGAAAATTAAAATCTTTATAACAGATCGGTATCATTCAACGAGATAGAAAAAGTTATAAATATCTTAATTATACATTAACGGTATTGTACAACATGTAAAAAAAAAAAAATCAGGTCAAGATTACTAACGACAATAATAAATATGTACCGTTACGAAAGCCTTAAATCTGTACCATAAACAGCCAATTTCTTAATTAGACCGAATCTCAATTTTTAATAATTGATGTCATGACTTAAAATGCTACCAATCTCAATTGAATGGATTTAATGGACTTGAAATCAAGCTGATAAACGACGAATTTAAATATAAAAATTAGAAATAATTTAATAAAGTATTATAGGAAGCAAATTTTCACTTGCATTTTATCTAACATATACTTACACCTTTATTAATAAAGATTGTTATTTACAATTAATAGAAAAAAAAAAAAAAAAAAATTCAAATAAAAAAACGATAAAAAAATGAGAAATAAATGAATTACAACATTATAGATAATCGAACGATTACGATTTACAATTTTCCACAATTACCAAAGAAATGCATTCCCGCGATAACCAAAGTTTTTTTCTTCTTTTTTCTCTCCGCTAATTTCAAAAACGCCACACGCGTATCTTTTGTTTCGTTTGTACATATATGAACTATTACATTTGTTTACCGAACTCTTAATGTTTGATTTTCTTTTAGAATAATCAAGCGACTCGTCTGTATACCATTATTGTTGAAGTCTTGAAGATGCTCGTTACAACTGGAACAATTACGTTTTCTTTGTGATATTTTTGTACCTACTTGTGTATAGTTTTTTCCTTTTTTTAATTATTCGTTGCTTTAAACTTATAAGAACAAAGCTTACTTGAAAACTGGGCAGATTAACATAAATCAATGGCTAGTTTAATTATAAATAGGTTGACATACGTTAAATTTGAAAATATACAATGGAATAATCGCATATTATTGATTGACTTTTACAGTGTGAAATGTGTTATTTTTTTTTCTTCTTTCAACTATATAAAACACTTGGAAGCTATTGAGTTTATTAGCGCTATGATGTCATAATTACGTAAGATTTTTAGAATTTTTTTAATAAAGAAAATTATTCAAAAATCGTTTATAATGCTCATCCGATAGTCTTCAAGTTTATCATTCGATTGATTAGTTTTTTTATTTATTATTTATTTATTTATTTTATTTTTTTTTTTTTTTTGTTTTTTTGTTTTTTTGTTTCACATTTTTCAATTTCCGTGCAATATTTACTTTATCTCTATTTAAGCGTAAGTATAAAAAAATATTATCTTTTTTGTATCAGGATTATTAGTTTTTTTTTCTACATTAATACTATTGGGTTGGCAACTAAGTAATTGCCGATTTGTTCAATGAAACAAAATATTTTTTTTTTTACTTGGAATGAAGTTTAATCTATAATGTATTTTCCATTTTGCAAAAGGTCATCGAACAAATTGAAAATACATTATAGATTAAACTTCATTCCAAGTAAAAAAAAAACCTTTTATTTCATTGAACAAATCGGCAATTACTTACGGCCAACCCAATAATTATTATCTACATATTGCTACTCAACGATACTCTTGAATTTTTTCTCAACATCCCGACAAATAAACATTAATATATCTTCGTACTCGCACTCATTACATAAGATGTTGCAATAGTTGTCAATTTGAGCATGCATGTGTTAACGACTACACAAATCACTCGGTGTAGAAAGAATAATATAATTTTCTTTTTTTGCGAATAATCTTCATGTGAGATTCTTTTTTTTAACAATTTCCAACGCAAATGTAAACGTCTAACGCGATAAAAGGAAAACCCGCGAAGAACCGAGTTTTCGACGTTCGACGCGAGCCGAGCGGCAAATTTTCTTTCTTACCGACTTATCGGTAATAAAGGTATCGTTATATCCGACGCGATATTTGAATTTTTGAAAGCACCAAACATCTTGGAAAACCGACAAACGTTTTTTACGTCGTATACAAAATACTTTCGATTGCCACTAATTTTATAATAAGCTTTTACTATTTAATGTGAATCATTGTTGCATATCTCTGATATTCTATCACTTGGCGTTGCTTTTTTCTGTTTTAAATCTAATAACGATTTTTACAGCGCAACTTTTTTATTGTACTTATATATTACTTATTTTTAACGTTAATTATTTATTTAACTTTTTTTAATAAAAAATGAATAATTTACAAAAATGTTCATAGCATTGTGTTTATTATACATATTCGTCACTAGAGTTTTATATTAGAAAACATATGCATAAATAATTAATTTTTTAATTAATATAATATAACGATTTAGTTTAATTGAATTACCTGTGTAAAAATTCTTTTCAACAATGTAATTAGTTCAAATGATTAAGAATAATCAATAGTAACATCTTTATTCATTGCATATATAAATAAAAAGGAAGTCATAAGCAATTTAAAAGTGATTTCAAAGTCAATGCATTATACGCTAAATTAACGTCCTGTTTGTATTTTTTTTTTTTTCAAAATTTATTTTAATTCTCAGTATCCTTCGTATAAAAAATTAATATAACTTCGCAAAGCATATAAAAATAAAATTTGAATTTGAAGCAGCTCTTTAATCAAACTTTGATTTATATTTTTAATTCAATCGGATCTTTTACTAAACGTCGATAATAAATATTGAAAAAAAATAAAAATTGTGAATCAACAGCACGATAATGAAATTTTGCAACATCGGCAAAAAGTGTATAAAAAATAATCGAGATGAAAATCAACGATCAGGCATAATTTATCTATCGGAATAGGTCAATCGGCGACCTTTCGGAAATGCAAATCTCTTGAACTCGTTAATTAATATATGATGAGTAACACGCGTTTGTATACTTAGAGTATTTCAATTTCAAATTATGAAATTTCTTTATGGATAATATAGTGAAAATTAATTATCAAAATGAAACTAAAAATTGTTCTCACCATATCTCATTTTCAAAACAATATCGACAATAATCAAGACGCAAATAATTTATTTACTCGCACGCGTTTACTATTATGCATATAAGTAACAGCTGAGATTAAAAAATCGCGACAGCCAACGTTCGACTAACGAGCAAATATATTGCTTCGAACAAATGTCCATCCGGCTTAACTTACGCAACGCGCGTTTACTTTTTGTCCATCGACATAGTGAGAATGAACTTTTTAAACATCGTCGTGCGAGAGAAATAATATCGAAGCGAAAAATGTTGCAAAAGTTTTTGGATGAATAATTGTATAGGATTTTATTAAACAATATTTTGATATTTTGAGAGTTTTAAGTGTAACTTACGTAAATAATGCAATATTCGATTGATCTTCTTTGAAAATAATAACAAAAAAACATATAGAAATAAATTTGCTCGTAATTTATTCTACAATAATAGTTGAAGATAAAACATGATTTAAAAATTTAAGAATATCAACAATCATCAATGGTAAGAAAATATTTAAATAACTAAATTCTCACAACTTGACATTATTTTCCATTACCGTGTATATGTTTACCTGAATACTGCATCATTTCGAATAAAATTTAATTTCAACACAATTAATCAAATTCGATATATCCATGAAAGTCAGTCTTATCAAAAGCAACAGGTGATAATGATTAAGAATCACACATTGATTAATAAGCCGAGCGAGAGAAAACTTTCTAACTTGAGTCAAGGATCGCCTTGAATAGTCTAAATAATACGTCATCGAATTCATAGAAGTTTATTATTTCATTTGATTCTACTAGAAAAGTGACCATTCCATTAAGTCTTAAAAATAAAATTCATTAAAAAGTTCTTTATTTATTAAAAAAAATTATAAAAATAACATTGATTAAACATAATTTTTATAATGTTTAAATATTGAAGCAAATGTATACACGATATTATATTAATGATATTTATGAAATATTTATATTTCAACGCTAAAACTTAATGAAGCTTTAATTTGAAAATAATTCATTATTACACCGACATTAGAAAACATCCGTACACTTTTCACAAACAAAGTTAAAGTAACAGCGCAGCTGTAAGGACATTTTAATCAATGACAACGATAAACTATTAAATTGATTCTTTGCTCTTCGAGGAATAGATACATGCAAATTTTGATATATATTAAAGTTGATCGTACAGCATTCTTCGAGGCCAACATTGTACATAGTACACATAGACATCGACAACAGAAAACAGGAAACTCCAGAAACCGTGATAACATTCAGGTGGGAGAAGAATAAGGAAATTTGAAAAAATGTGGTATGATTCTTTTTTTTTTTTTTTTTTTTTTTTGCTAACGTTTACTAAATTTTCATGGAATTTAGTCATTTTTTGATTAACGCAGTAATAAAATTGTAAGAAATTTTATTTAAAAGGAGAAGGAAATAGCATGGAAAATTTTATCTACTTATTTATTCACAAATTTCGACTTTTTATATTTAATGTATAAGTAGTTACAGTTATTCACTTTCTTGTATTATTTCATACGGATCTTAAAATTTCTCGTTACGAAACGAGTCCTTGTTCTTATCAGAAATTAACTCGTAAACCTTTATTTAATTTAGAAATTTTCAAATTTAAAAATTTTTAGTTAAAATAAATGTTACTAAAATTGAAGATTTTTCCATAGATGTAACTATATTGACGACAAAAAAAGTATTAAAATTCATCCGTCATTATGACTTGCAATAATATTAACAAATAGCTAATTATAAAGGATACTGGATTTTATCTAACAGATATTCTTTATAAAAATATTAAGGTATTTATCCAAAATCAACTTTTAATAAGATTACACGGGTATTCTGAAAATATAATAAAAAGAAAGCAATAACAAAGTTGTTAGCAATGGCTTTAAATTATTAAAAGATGATGAAATAAATAAATAGATACAGGAACGAGTTGAATCGATTGGAATTTATATAAAAGTTAATTTTACTTTATATTTCTATAAACTCTAAATAATAATTAAATTTTATTGCTTCTAATTCTGCAAATTGTTTTCACTTTTCATACAAAATATCAAAAAATATTATTTTTACAATTAATATAAAAATACAAATTTTCTTAAATTAAAATTAAATAATATTGAATTTTAACTGCAGAGTATAGTAATTTGAACGACAGTTTAAAGTAGATATCAAATATGCTTTAGTCAGACTTTTATTACACATAATTGCATGCCTATAATATTACTCTACTTAAGCATTGAAAAAATATTTTATTTTTACGTTATGTAGTTAATACTTTGATTAATATATAACTTTGAACTCGAAAAATTTTTAAATGCTGAGATATATATTAATTAATATTATTTTGAAATATAAGTGAGTTCAAATATTTCATATGTTAGACGTTACATGAAAAATTCGGTAATTAAATCAAAAATTAAAATATCAAACCTTTGTCTCTTATTTTCTCAAAAATTGAAGCTTATGATGAGAATAAATAACTATAAATATATCTGTATAAGGACAGCGTTTAAAATGGTTCAGTGATCTCCGAAAAATCCAAACAAACGCATAAACAGAATAAGCGGCAATAAAAGTAACCCAGTGCTGGGTATAAAACGAAGCCATCGGCTCAAAAATCCTCTCCCTCTCCCTCTCCCTCTCTCTCGCTCTCTCGCTCTCTCTCTCTCGCTCTCTCTCTCTCTCTCTCTCTCGCTCTCGTTCTCGTTCTCTCTCTCTCGCTCTCACTCTCTCCCTCGCTCTCGCTCTCTCTCGCTCTCGCTCTCTCTCGCTCTCTCGCTTTGGCAACAGGAAACTTTCCACACACATGTATAAAGGAACTCAACAGCGAGCTCGAACCCTACCATCAGCCACGCGCACACAGTCGCGGATTGGTGCATCGAGTAGTGGGGTTATGTACGCGCTGCGGCTCGCACAAATATCATCGTACGTCCCTGACGAAGAAAAGAAGCAAGCTGTGCTGAGTCACACACATACATTCGAGTTATCTCGACAGTAGTGCGTGCGGACACGTCTCCATGTCAAGCGCGAGAATAAGTGCTGTCGTGGAGCAGTAGTATTATAATCCAACGTCCGTCAACTTTTATTCAATAATATCCGGAGCAAAGATGTTCCACATTAACGAGAAAATGTCGTGAAACAAGATTTACGAAGTACTCGAACTCGCGATCGGACGCGAGTACACGTGTGTGCCGTTTATTTGCAATAAAACACCGGTGTCATCAGCTATATATGCGGAAAAGAGTATTAGAGCTGTCAGCTCATTTTCAAAGCTTGCTGTGTGATCCGGTGTAACGGCGGGAAATTTGAAAGTGCGCTTTTGAGGTTATTTTCGACTCCGCGCCGCAGTGGTGTACGGAGTCTCTTTCTCTCTCTTGTTCTCTTGCTTTTTCACTCGGTGTAACTGACCTGCTAGGTGTGTGTGTTCTCCGGTGGGGTGAGGAGCTGCTGCAGAAAAAGAGACAGAAAGACAAGAGCGTGCGTTTTCTGCTGCTGCTCCGTATTTCCGAGCCGACGGCCCGGCCGCGCTGAGCTCGGACACGGTCCGCCTGAGATTATTCTGCTATTGTGTGTTGTGTGTGATTGTGCATAGTCTTGCATCAGCTGATCCGAGATAAAGAGTCTGGCTGAAATTTTTCAACTTCTCCTTTTGAAAGTGTTGTGAAATATCTCTTGTTTGTATGTGCAAAGGATCCACAGAAGACTTCTTCGAGTGCTTATTTCATGATTTTCCTCACTGTTGGCTGGGTTGCGAAAAAGAACTACTCTCCGAAGAAGTAAGCAAATTTTTGTTTACCCATTGAAGCATTAAAACTAATAGCAGTTGTCGTATTTCATTTTTGGAGCAAATTATGTTTACAAGCATCGAATAATTATTTTGATTTTCATATAAAGTGATAACAAGTATACATATCGATTGCTTACTTTGATTTGCTTGAGCTGTATTTAATATTCTAATCTAAATAGGATAGAATATTCATATTAAAATTAAAATTAAATTTATTTTGTCTATGAGAGATTTGCATTAATACAAAAGATAACTTTTAATTTATTTATGAAATTTATCTAATATAAATTAATAAAAGTTTAAGTTTGAATTTAAAACTTTGAACAATTAAGATAATAGCTGCTCATTGTAACTTTTACATGCAATATAAATAATTTGCTACTTTAAGATTATTTAAACTAACTTTAAATCAAATACTAAGAGTTAATATTTTGTTGTTTGAGATATTAAAATATCTTATTAAAATTATAAAACATTTATTTTAATTAAAATTTTTGAATTCTTGAATTCACGTAATCAACTTTTTATTAAACTGTTCTATTATTATTCTTATTTTATTTTCCAAGATTACTAAAATTAATAATAGTTTTTTCTTTATTTTTCATATATTATCTGAAAAAGTTATAGAATTATTTAAATTTAAGTAAATATTTTATAATAATATGCTAATATACATTAATTTGTTCTAAAAAAAGTATATTTTTTATTAAAATTCAAAAATCAATGAGTATAAATATTCAATTACTTTTTTATTCAGTTTCATATTTTTGTAAACAAATACAATAAAAGTGATGCATTATAGAATTTTTTATCTATAAAAAAATTAATTTTTTAACGTTTATTTTTTTCTCTTTAGATATTAAAGAAATGAATTCAGTACAAGTTACAAAAAAGTTCTTCAAGAAGATTCATAAGTGAAATAATTTTCTCTACTGAAAATCTTTGTGAAACAGTGAAGTGAACAGATACCAAAAAATCATGATGCTTCACAGATTAATAGTACTTAATATGAGAGCAAAGCCACTGTGACAAAAACTTATAAGACTCGGTGACAGTGTCTGTGATAATATAAGTTAATTTAAATAGATAAAAAACTCACTATACAAACTTTATTGGTTCTTTATGAATAAGTAATATTAATTAATGCATAGGTGCAATAAATAAATTAAAAAACTGTGATAGTTCTATACGTATACATTTAAAATCAAATAGTCTATGTAGTAAGCAATAACTGCCAAACATGCTGAACCTCAAGAAATTCTATAGCGACGAACTGCTGCAGCTGGCTCTATTACTCTCGTTGCTGAGAGTAGATCCTGATTCCTATCTTGGACTAGATATACAAACCATCGGAGTAGGTTCATTGGACCTCAATAATGGTTCAGGTTGGCAAACAGATTCTCACACGATAGTACATAGGCCAGCTTTTGTCCATCCTAAAAATCTTGACTCGGTGCTGCTGAATTATGAGAGAGATTTATTTGAAGACTTAAATGCCTTAGGAAGATACAATAGAATAAATACTGCGTACAATAACATACATGCTTATCTGCTAAACATCGATGAGAGAGCTGGTCCAAGTGCATTGGAAAGCAATGCTATAGACAATACTAGAAACACCATTTCACCCGATCCACCAACACCTTCCCAAACTACGGATGAAAATGTGGGAGCTGCTGAACTTACTCAAGAGGTAGAATGGATGTTTGTTTATTGAGATTATCAATATATTCTTCTGTGCTGAAAAATGTCTCTGTGCTTGAAAACAGAATTATAAAACATTTTTTTTCGCACAATTTTTAAATATACTTTTTTAATAATTTGATAATTAACAAACTAATATATATATCGGTATTAAATGGGAAATCGATTAGACAAGAATAAAATAATTTTTTAATACAAGGTGAACAGTAAATAATAAATTTATTTATTGTATTTAAAACAAAATTCATATTAAAAATATTGGAAAATCTAATATATTACTATTATAAATAACTACAATTAAAATATTTTTATATAATTTAAAGAAGTATATTTTATATTAGAATAAAGTGTTAAAAAATTATTTTATTGATAATTTTAAAGTTATGAAATTAAAGAAAGCTAAGTTTAAAACACTTACATAAAAGTATAATAATCAATGCAGCTCGTAAAAATTTGTAAAAACTACATCAATTGAAATGTAATTAATATTTTTATCAGTTCTTTATTTATAATCGTCGTCGAGTACGAATTACACATTAAGTAACTCGCATTAAAAAATCATATAATTACACGACGAATCAGCAAAAGCAGTAGACAGCCCAAACTCAATAATATCAATAATCCGCACAGTCGAGTTCGTGCAATTGTTTGCCCAATGTATAAGACGGGAATAACAATAACAATCGATCGTCAGCTTTCGCGGAAAATTGGGCAATCCTTGGCGTACTTCTTATCTCTTTGTTCTCTTCGGCCGCGTTATCTGTAATCGTTGAGTCTCGATAAGTCAAAGATTCTTTTGCTATACGTGACAATAGAGTATTTCTTACATCGCTCTTCTCTCTACCACATTATCTTTTTCATTTTTTTTTTATTTTAATGCGAATGCAGAAAATAAAAGGATCGAAACGATTTCCTTCCTGTCGCGTGTTTCTATAATTTTTTTTTTTCTCTTCTTTTATTTACTGCGCAAGAGAAAATCTAAAATTAACGTTGAGTTTGTCGTGTATAAAATTATTATTGAAGTAATGATGGATTATAGAGATGCAGACATGAATATAAAAAAGGACTAGTTAACGATATTGCGTGTTTGATATTAAATGATTAAAATTTAAAAATATTGTTTTCACTTTTATTTTAGTTGAAAGGTCGAGTAAATAAATTTAAATGATTTTTAAAACTACGTTTTTTAAATAAACTATTTTTACATACAAAATAGTAATTCTACAAAATATTTAAATTTTTATAGTTGTTGACAAATTTTATTAAGTTATTTTCAAATTATTTATAATGATAATTGTAAATTTTTAAATATTTTTATCTAAATATGTATCATTATTTTAAAAATTTAATCGTAAATCAAGATTTCGATGAATTATTTATAAATTACGGCCCAATAAATGCTACGGCACATTATTTTTAAAAATAAGAACATATTAATTAAATGATGTGCATCCGTAGATAAGAATAAGTCATTAACTCATCGCTATAATTATAAACTATATTCGTATTCGCTGAAAAAAAAAAAACAGCACAATCCTACCCGACTTTATTTTTTTTAAACGCCAAAACGAAAACTAAAATAAAAAAAACTAGCAGCATATTTAAGCGCATACCGACATCGACAACATTTTTCGCTCCCCACCCTAATTAGCGCAACTCGTTTGGCAAAACTCGTGCACGGCTCCTCACCTCGTTATCATCCGAAATAAAAACAAGAAAACATCATTAATCGTTTCTCGTTAAAAACAAATAAGAAGAAAAAAAAAGATAAACAAAGAGAGCGAACAACGCGCGCATCAATCGTCCGTTATTCTTTCCAAAAATCTTCGCTGCATCCTCGCTCGAACTCGCAAATAGAACGCTTTCGAACTTTAAAAAAATATATATATTTTTATTCTCCCTTGGTGGAAGGGAGAGGGGAAGGGTAAGAGACACAACCCGAAATAAAACTTGAATTTTCGCGCCGAGAGGACGACGACGCGGGGGAAGGCGACAAAGGCGCGCGAAAGAACATCGACCTCGTTCTTCTTTTCTCATCGCGTCTCTTTTCCCCTTTCGTCGGCGCTTGACTGCATGTACACACTTCTCCTTTTTCGCGCACGCGGGGAAACCTTGGGACACCCGTGCGTGTACCCTTTTTCCTCCTATGGCAAATTTTATATCGACTTGGGTAATCGAAGACAAAGATAGTGAATGGATTACGCGCGTTGCTTTTTTTGGATTTCTGCATCGCGAGCTTTGATTGAACGATTGAGTTTGCTTTCTTTTTTTTTTTTTTTTTTTTTTTTTTTTTTTTTTTTTTTTTTTTTTTTTTTTTTTTTTTTAATTGCTTCGGTTTTTGTTGACGATAAGTTGGAGTTTACTTAATCGTAATTAGATTGAGGTTTTAGTTTTTGCATGAAAGATTAGAGATCGAAATGTTTTGTAAACCATTTTTGGTTGTAAAGTTAGTCATTTTGAATAGCTATAAAAAGAAAATTTTTTTTTACATAACCTAAAACAATTTTTTTGGATGAATTGTCGATACGAAAAGGAAATCCTCTTTTTTTTTCTCAAATTTAACAGCCGTTGATGATAATGTATTTATAAAAATTCTTTAGGTTATCTGAAGGACGAAAATTTTAAACTCTTCAGACCGAGTAAATATATTCGATGACGCGAGATATCAGTTACTGTCATTTTTTTTATTTTGTTGATTCAAGAAAAATTATTTTCATTTCGATATCCAAAAATAAAAAAGATTTCGCGTTGAATTTGAAATTTAATGGGTTATTGAAAAGAAATTCTTTTTCCTCACAAACACTAACAAGTTATGAGATTGATTAATTTGCAATAAATTTTATTGTATATGTTTCGCGTACACTTCCACAAAATTAGGTCTTTCCAATTTACGAAGTAATATAAATTCACGTCAAGCTTTTTAAATTTATGGTTTGTTATTAAAAATTATGAATCGTAAGATTTGAAATTTTATTTCCATGTGATAGTTTTTTCATGTTTGTTTTTGCAACAAACTTTTTATGCGTATATCATAGTAAAAATATTACGAGACTTAATTAAACATTAATTTGCATAATGTATTATGTATATAAACTTTTAATGGCAGGTAAATGACTGAAACTTAGTAAATTAGCCTCAATATTTATATTTTATTTCAACTCTAGAAAATATCGAGCTTGTATATATCATTGAAATAAACGCGTATGAATTTCACAACAGTTTAATTATGAACGAAGGTAATTTTTTTTTTTTTTTTTTTTTTTTTTTTTTTTTCATATTGCGATTGCATTTCATGCACTAGAAAAGAAGTAGTTTCCTTTGTTATACTAAGGTGAGAGATTTCTGCAGAAAATACATCAAAATTTTAAAGATAAAATTTCTTCTTTTCCTATTAAAATATTATTCTCATCTTTATATTTTTTTCATTGATTTTTTAATTTTAATTATCAACAAAATTCGAAATTAAAATAAAATTTGTCATTGATCGAAAAACACAATTAAGTTTACGGTAATTATGTAACCTTGA
Organism: Chalcis sispes; assembly: GCA_949987625.1. Lineage (NCBI taxonomy): Eukaryota > Metazoa > Arthropoda > Insecta > Hymenoptera > Chalcididae > Chalcis > Chalcis sispes. The sequence goes on along the minus strand of OX465098.1, from coordinate 15,285,940 downwards.
TAACTAGAGTGAAAATAGTTATGACAACGCGATTAACGCGACTCACTCTGCGCATACAAATCGTTTGCAAATAATATTCACCGTTAATAAAATTTTGCAAAATAAAAAAAAAAATCTTCAATACGCGATGCAGTTACGTTCGACCTTCGTCCCTCAAAGTCATCCCCGAAAAAAGCAATGAGAAAAAGAAGCGATGAAAAAAAAAAAAAAGAAAACGCATCGCGTGGGCATCTTAGCACAATCGAGGAGAGAAAATCGAAAGGGTTAATGGCATCTCGTAGCGTCGAGGCGATTTAAACGCCCACGCGATATATATATGCCACTGACCCGTTGACCACACGTCTTTCAAGGTCTTTCAAAGCAGACGCGTGCGAAATTGCGTTTTTTTGCTCTTCTCTTCTTATTTTCTTTATTTTATTTTATTTTATTTTATTTTATTTTTTTTTTTTTATATTTAATTGCATATGCATACACATACTAGCGTTTATTTTCGCTCGCGAAATTTTTTAGCGCAAGGTGGGATTAGACGCGAAATTTTGTTAATTTGGGAAGGAGAGGATTTTTTGCAAGACGGAAATTTTTAGCGTTCGAGGATTTGTTTTTTCTTTTTCAGTATTTTTTTTTTTTTTTTGTTTGCTTGATGAATTGACTTTGAGCGGTTGAAATTTGTTTTTAATTTGGCACTTTTTACTTTGTCTTTTGTTTTCGAAGGCAGGATTATAGTGTTTGATATTTTTGGCAAAGTAATTTTTCTTTTTAGATAAAAATATAATTCAAGAGTATTTATAAATAGTAATGTTTGTTGCATTTTACTTATCTATATATATATATATTATTTTTACATTAATTTATTTATATAATAATTTTTGTATGCGTTATTATTTTTTGAATATCAATTTTTTTTATTTAATTTAAATAAATTGAAGATTTACTTTTTTTTTTTTAAATAGTTAAAATTTTTCACCCTTCATTCAAATTATTCGATATCGTATGTACTCTTTTTAGATGAGAATATAAACAAAGTAAAATTAGATAAGACGCAATTAGTTTAGATATTTCGTTGGTAAAAGTGACTTTGAAAGCCAGGAAATGTTTTCATTTATTAGATTTTCTTTGTCTATGAAAATAATTAACATCTTTTGCGTCGAATTTCTTTGACATTGTTTTGAATTTTCGAAATTTAATATACGCGAATCATTGATTATTTATCTTACATAAATTTATAAAATTAAACTAGTAAGTGACGGAATTCTACTTATAAAAAAATACATTTTTTTTTTTTTTTTTTTTTTTTTTTTTCTTTTAGTTTTGAAAATAATAAATTCTTTGTATATTTTATATAATAAAAATTGTTTATTATATATCAGAACATTCATTTTTAAATATCTAAAGAAACTTCCACAAATTATTTAATACAATTTATTTCATTGTCTATTATGTCATTACCGATACAGTCGTCTGTTTAATTTTTAAATATTCTGTATAAAAAATTTCATGCATGAAAATTTTTTTTTTACTATGTAAACAAAAATTTGGAAACTAACATAAATTTCTAGGTATTCACTATTATTGACAGAATATTAAAACAATACATGAACTATATATTTTAAGTAAATTAAAGAATAAAGTAATAAGTCTATATTCTATATTTATCGTATCAAAGCTTTCAAAACAGAAAAATTAGTCACATGATCATATGTAAATACAAAGCTAAGTGTCTTGTTATTATTATAGACACTCAAAAAAAAAAAAAAAACTACAACCGTATTATAACAATAATAAAACATAATTTTTTAATTTTTTCAACAATCAATGTGCAGGTATGTCAATGTTCTTTTTTTTTACCGGTTCATCAATTATCTTTATTACACATCTTATTAAATTAAATATGTAATCGTTAGAAAAGATAGCAACCGCAAATCAGAAGCACACCTATATCTCGATCTCATTATCGTTCGCGTTAATTTACACAAATGCATAAAAAACATCGAACGCGTCCTTTTTTATTTTCCTCGACCAAAGCAGATCACGAAACTCGTCGATTGTGTGTATATATATATATATACGCGAAACGCGAAATCCGCATCAATCACTCGGTTGATAAAAGGTTCGCAGAAAAATCGAAGCAAAGAAAGAGAGAGAAAGATGGATGTATCGGTGCCAAGGCCGTTATTTACACGCATGCGTGTACATACGTACACGCATACGAGTAAACGCATAATTTTCCAAAAGCGCCGTCCTAAACTGAAAAAAAAGAGAGGGAGTACGAAATGAAGGAGTAAACGAAAAAGTACAACGATTTTCTTACAACCGATGCAAGTCAGCCATATATATATATATATATATATATTTAACACAATGATGTAAGATACGGATATGTTTGTGTTTCCTTAACTTTTTAAGTAAAAGATCAAAAGAGGCTGGATATGTGTGACGAAGCCGGTGTGTGTTGCGTTATCAAGAGATAGTTTATTATTATCGCGAACAGTTGAAGAGTTAAATAAAGAAATCGATAAGTGACACGTATGTGTTTTGAAAAAATTGATCGGACGTATTTTGAAGATTCAGATATTCCATTTTTGATTTAATAAACGGGGCTTGAAAATTTTGCTATTATCTTTTATTCATGATTCTGATAGAAAAATTAATTGATTCTAAAAATATAGAATTTCCATTTGTTTTTCCAACAGTTGCTCGTTTCGAATTTTTTTTCCTTTCAAAATATTATTAACTAAAATTTAATAGAAAAAAAAAAAACAAAACAAAACAAAAAAATCACTATAGTAAAAAATATTAAAGGAGTTAAAAATCTCATTAGCAAAACGTCATAACAATCTCTCGCGCTTAACGATTAAATCGGCAGCCTCGATCTAGTCTCTCCGTCGTCAAGGCCGTCGCACGCTGTAAGTAAAGTAATGTCCATAAACTTCTCACTATCTCTTTCTTATTCTAGTACCTAGATTAACTTGGTACACCTGCGCGTATTCGTTTGCTTTATCGTCACGTCCTTCCTCCGCGTAACCGACTATAGATTCGATCGCGGCTTTGCCTTTCCTCTTGTACATGTATGGGGTAAAAAAAGTAGCGTAAATAATAAAACTGTTGTAAAAACCTCGTTATTGTTTTTTTTCTCTTTCTCTCTCTCTCTCTCTCTCACTCTCTCTCTCTTTCTCTCTCTTTTTTTCTGATTCTCTTCTTCTTCTTTTTTACGCTATTGCGCATTTTGCGTGCGTTGCTACTTTTTTCTTCGATATTTATGAATTATTAAAAGTAATCATCGATTTTGTTTTCTTTATTTTTGTTATTCTTTTACGAGCCGTAGGTTAACTTAATTATTGAAATAACTACGTAAGAAATATGCGGCATTTGCTTTGAAAGAATACTATTTTAAATAGGATCTTGTTGAATTGCTCAAATTCAGTACACGCGTTAGAAATAATAAAATTATAGTGTAATAAATGACCTACAAATATTTCTAACGGTAATTATGATTTTGTAAATTCTTCGTGAAAATTGAGTAGAAATCTTATTTTATTTATGACAAAAACGATATTTTCATTCTTAACGAATTTATTCGCACGATAATATACGTTTTAAATTCAAGTTGCAACATTTTCATTACTGTTATACATTCCAAGAAATAAAAACTACTTTCTTCACCGGAATAAACTAACGTTTTAAACTTTAACTGCTAAATTTAAACATGACAAAATAACCGGATCTTTGAGAGTTTTTTTAGCTTTTACGAAGATATTACCATAACAAAACAAAATTTAAAAATGTTCAGCATCATTACTCGTACGTTTAATAAAATAAGCAATTTATTTAACCGCACAACTTAATAAAACATCGTAAAGTAATCAAACCTTTTCCTCTTCTTTCAACGAATAAGTATACCAAAGTAAAAACTTTGCACCTCGGAGCAACGAAATGAAAAAAAAGGGGGGGGGGGAGGAAGAATAATTCAAAATACTTTTACAAACCATAAAGTACCAGTGCCCACATCTTACCACAATTCTTAATTACTAAGAATACGAAAAATGTATAAGGGAGGGACGAAGAGCAACTCATCAACCGGCCATTAAAGTCCCTTAGCGCGCCAAGTTTTATTTACGCGTGGCATAAATAATTCGCATATTATACGAAGGAAGACGACGAAGTGAGAGACGCGAAATCGGATACACTAGCGGAAATACGCATTTTTTCTCGCGATATTTATTAAGGGGAAGCGAATTTTTTTTTTTTTTTTTTTTTTTTTCTTTAGGTAGCGACGCTGTTTCGCGTTGCCTTTTTTATCTTTTCTTTTTTATTTATCGTGTATGTGTAGGTGTAAATGTTGTTGAAATTTAAAGAATACATTTTAAAAAAAAGATTTAATTCAATTCACTTGAAACATAAATTAAGGGAAACATTCGTTCCAAAAAAACAAATTTTTCGAACATACTTTTTTCACAATTTGTTCCGAATTTGCGAGCATATTTTCGTATTCGACTCTGAAACGTCGATCCACTAAACGTTCAAAGGACGATAATAAAACATCGTTTTTATTTTCGCAAAGAATTCAAAAACATTACCGATGGCAAAATGAAAGCGTCTCGTTACGAATTTACGCGACACTGTTTTCCAAAAAAAAAACCTACAATCTCAAACAAAAACAACCGACGAATATAAGAAAACACATTTTCATTTCCAGAAAACTTTTATAAAATACTTAACGCATCGGACGCGACGGTTGAGTTTTTTTACGTTATTTCTTTCTTCTCCTCGGCCTCGATTTTCCCGCGAAAATTTAACGCGGACGACGAAAATAGCGACGACTCGTGTGCGCGCGCGGCAAAGAGAGAGAGAGAGAGAGAGAGAGAGAAGAAGAGCGAATTTCGGTTCGCGAAATAATTTTTTTTTTCTTTCTTCATGTGCGAAATCTTTTTTAAAAGCTTAATAAAATAGCGGGGGAAACGGGATTGTAAACTCGGAGAGTTAACAGCGGGGAGAAATATTTGAAAAACGAAAAGCTACGCTAACGAAGGATGTAAGATAATATAGTTTGCGTTTGATGTTTTTTTTTTTTTTTTGTTTTCTTTTTTTAAGAGTAATTCGTTAATTTTTTTTAACGTGATTTTTTTTATCGCTCCACTTATTGAGTTAATGAAATTTAAATAAAAATAATATAAATAAGATAAAATATATATCCTTATCTTTTTATAATCCATTTATAATAAATAAAATTGTAATTATAATTAAATTTAAAATTCATTATTCATTACAATCAAGAAAATTAAACACTTCAAACGTATTTATCTTTAATATCAATAATCGCTATCAAATTTCTACATCAACGATAAAATAAAAAAAAAAAATTTTCGATTTCACAAATACACGGTTTGTCATATTTTTAAAATAAATCCGACACGCCGGCGCATTTATCATGAAGATAAAAAAAAACAAAGCATGAAAAAAAATAGCTCACAACGCATTTGCAAAAATAATACAAAGCTCAAAAAGCTTTTGTTTTCTTCACTAGCGCAGCAAATATTCTCTCTCTCGCCGTTAAAGTGACGAAACCGTTAAGGGGGGAAATCACAGTAGCACACAAAAAAATAGGCATATTTTCGGGAATTAATTTTGGCTGAATAAAAGTATCAATCGAAAATCTGTAAAGTAGGTTTTATAGCAATACTAAAAAAGTACAAAATGTAATTTTTTCAATAAAAAATATTTAAAAATGGCGGCTGCGCAGCATATGCCCCAAGGCGCCTATTTTTGAAAGCGTGTCAATGGCCGAAGACGTAGACTCCTTAATTTTTGACCTGGAAGAAAAAACCAAAATTTTTTAGTTTTCATATAACAACAGCTAGCAAGCTACGTAGGATTTTTTTGATGTATTGATTTTTCACAAAATGGTGCATGTTTGAAAATAAAGTTAAATTTTTAACAAAAAAAAACGCCATCAAATCTTCGATAAAAAAAACTAAGCCATATAAAAATCCTACGTAGCTCCGTGGAGAAAGATATTTCAAAGCTACTGTCAAAATTTCAAGTTGATCGGTAAAGATTTGCTTTAGTTATGTCTTCGGCGAGCTCAAAAAAAGTGGTTTCGAGAAAAACGCGTTTAAAGTTTTAAGTACTGAGAAAGCATACCTGAGTGGCGTTACCGCAGAATGAAAAATTTGGGCACTCGGACACTTTTGCCGTGTTCCATCATTTGGTATATTATTTTTAAGACCCTAAAGCACCTTTTAGGCGAAAAAAATTTTTTTCGAAAAATTGAAAATTTGACTGTGATTTCCCCCCTTAAAGCAAAAAGAAAAAATCGCCGGCATACGCGAAATGAACAAAAAAAAAAAAAAAAAAAATATAAGAGTGCAAAAAACACCCTCGCACGTACATATAACTATGTAACACACACACACACACACACACACACACTAAATTAATCGCTTTAACTTAAAATTTATTTTCACGGGCGATCGCAATCGCATAAATACATACATATACGCGTAAAAATCACACACCTGACGCCGGTCATACATAGATTCGATGTATATATCCTCGTGTACGTACTGACCTCGTGCACGCGCTGTTGCCAAATTTGTCCGCTGCAGCCGATTAAGTACACGTGGACATTGACCACTGGAAAAAGTACGTGTATGTGTATATATATATAAACACATACATACAACTACGACGACGACGATGTTGAGTTAACAACTCGAATGTGTATACATGACGCGATGGATGACTAATGCGTTGCGCGGATAGATAGATGTAGGGGATGACTCGTGCATTATGCGAGCTAAGATTTCGACGTCTACGTCGATTATCTTTGAATTTTCTGATGTCGCGGATTTGTCGCAAAATGATGCAAGCTTCTCGTGATTTTCAATGTTTATGATTTACGCTTAGTGCCTTTTTTTTTTTTTTTTTTTATTATTGAAAATTAACGCGCAATGTTTAATAGGATGAAGACTCTTTGTGTTATTTTGTCTTAAAAATAACATCAGTAAAGTAATCAAAAACTAAGAATCAATTTTTAATTCCTATTTCAGTAGAGAAATAATATAATCTGTTAAGCTTTAAAACAAGTTAATATAGTAGACGGATTTTTTGTAAAAAAAAAAACACATGTGAATAAATAAAAATAAAAACACTTTATATCTTATTTACGCAAGGAGAATAAATTTTTTAGAATGATTTTTTTTTACTCGCGCTATTTGCGATTTGAATCGAACGCCTGAAAACTATATATCAATTCACGAGCCTTCTTTCTTTTCTCGCACGCGCAATCTTTTTATAACATACCCATTATTGTTGACTCAAATATTAGTAATGAGACGGATCTTAAAACCGAATTGAAATTGAACCTTCGAAAATAAAAAAATAAAAAAAAAAAAAAAAACGAAATCTTTAATAAAATATTTTAGAAGTAATACATAAAAAAATGTTTTCAACTTCATTTACGCAACTCGCACTTTTTTTTAACTAAACTAAAGCATACTTAGTAAAAACGCTTTCGAAGAGTTACATTTTGACGGTGTGCACGAAAAAAAAATAAAAAGATGCGTTAATTCATGCGCACATATAAATATCGTATTATAAAGCTTACGATTTACATAGCGCGTCGTCGCTTTTACGGATAAACGTTTTTTGTAAATTTTTTTTTTTTTTTTTTTTTTTTTTTTTTTTTTTTTTTTTTTTTTTTTTTTTTTTTTTTATGCATTTTTCATTTTGTTTTACGCAAAGAGGAACGATATTTTAAAACAATTTTTAAAGAAAATTATTTAATCTTATTTTTATGATAATAAATAGCTTAGAAAAGTGGCGGTATAATGCGTTTAAAATGAAACGTTGACTTTGTTCTTAGTTTTACACGAATTTATACGCTTATTAAAGTTACTTAAAACGATAAATTCTTTGAAGAATCTCATAAATTATTTGACAACTCGATAAAAGTATTCTGATAATACAAAAAAAAAGAGACAATGTTTAATATTACATCGACATTATTCTTTCTAATTGTCATTTAATTGCTTAAAAAAAAAAAAAAAAAAAAACAAATAAAAACAATCAAACGTATCTTCATTAAACGAAAGAAGTTCGAACATCAATCTCTTGAAGAGAAACTAACTATCTTATAATAACTAAATAATAATAGCGTAAAAAGTAAAAAACATTCAAAATAAAATTAAACCTCAATCTCTCATCGCGATAACGATACGATACTTAATATATCTCAAACTTTGCGTCGTCTTGTTTTCGACATCATCGCCATTGCTTGCATATTTTCGTGCACGATCGCATAAAAAGTCGCATCGATAACCGATACAAACACACCGCACACAAATACATTGAAAAGAAAAAAAAAATGTGTGGGAAACGACAAAAAAATGTTGAGTATCGAAGGTCGCCGTTCGAGGCGTCGTTTTCGATTTATTGGTTTTTTCTTTTTTGTTTGCGCGAGATATGTATAACCGCGAGAATATGGAAAGACAACGACGAATTTGCATAGAAGAATATGTAACGATCGACTTGCGCATGTCGCGAATGTGATACGTTTAATTTACGGATAGATTAGTATTTAAAACAATTGACGAGTAATTGGAAGTACATTGTACCGAGTAAATCTCTTTGGTAAACGATAGCTGAATATCTTCTTACCGTTCGTAATTGTTTTATTTACTCTTTCCATTTCTATATTAACCCGTTGTGGTCACACCTCCGAATAATAGCGTAGTGGTCATATGGGGTCAGCGTGACCCCACGCGGAAAAACCTCCGCCATTTCCCTCCCATTTATTGGATTGACTTGAAAATTGGTTTGGACATAGTTTATAACTACCTCTTTGAGAGAAAATAGTTTATTTACCTCTTTATAATTTTTTTAATAATGAAATTGTTAAATGAAAATTTTTTTTGAAATTTTGGGTTTTTTTTACTAAAAAGGTCATAAAACATTCAATTTTTGAGATACAGCGGACACGTTTCGGGGTTGTACTCTTGATAATATATACTTTTAAGAAAAATACAACTTATAATGATCGGCCGGAAAAAGTATATTTATTTTGAAAAGTGAAGTGGGCCGTTTTGACGTAATTTAGAAATGTGAATAGGGTAAGCATTATCATAAAATATAACACTGAAAAACATTTTTTTATAGAACATTTATTTACTAATTTTGTCTGGGGTCATCTGGACCCCGAGTGACCACAACGGGTTAATAAATTGTGCGGATATCTTACCCTAGGCGGATAGGAAAATTCAAACAAAATGAAAAACGCGAATAAACTCGCGACATGCGTAAAATTAAAATCGTTATTTAAAAAAAAAAAAACCTATTTGCATTTCTACGCGTTCTTCAATAAACGTTGTAATTTTTCTCCTTCGATCGAATACGATCCTACACTTTTATTGAAATAAATCGCCGTTATCTGCCCTACCAAAGTAAAAAATGAAAAAAGAAAAATCCATTTTAACTTCTTCCCTTTAAAAATCGAGTTCCTTGCTATTTCAAATTGAAATTAAAAAAAAAAAAAAAAAAAAAAGAAAAAGTGCAATGTACATTTCTGTATATATATATATACCGTATACATACACATAACATACGTTATATACACATAAAAACTATGCGTTTAGCAACAGCTGACTTTACAATTCTCTGCGTGTTAAAAAAAAAATAAAACGAAGGAGCAAAGTAGCCTCTTCGGTATAAATTAGTCGCGCTCGGCCGAGTGTACGAGAGTAACGCGCGAGTCGTCGTCCTCAAGGATCTTCCACCTGCTCGTTTAGCTTTTTTTTTCTTATACGCGGTGATTGTCTGCTGTGCGGGGAGTGAAGAAACTTTGTAGTGTTTATTTATTTATTTATTCATTTTTTTTTTTTTTTTTTTTTTTTTTAAGTTATTTTAGGGATATTTTTGGAATTGATATTTTTAAAACTATGGCTTTCTTTTTTAACGGATGTATTATGGTTTTGATTCGCGCTGTAAACATATAAGTAAAATTTTTAATTTCTATTTGTAGGAGAAAACATTTGACAGTAATATTCAATGTATTTTAAATGGTACTCGTTAAATCTCTAACCCATCAGCACTCATCAACTATGAGAATTTTACTCGCACTCTTCGTCGATCTCAATTATTTTTTTAAATTCAAACGGAAAACTATTTAAACTGTTTTTATCTTCCTAAAATTTGACACTTTTTAAGACTCTATAATAAATTATTTTTTCCGTTTATAAGATACGATAAAAAAAATATTTTTCGGCGGGCATGAGTATTTTTCTCATCACCTAAGTATTAAACGATGTAAAATTTAGATATTCCAATAAAGTTAAATCTCAGATGTTGTTCAAACTTTGTACGTAATTAATTAATTATAGTTTCAAAGTATGTGTATTGTTGAATAAAAATTAAAAATTGAAATATTCCACAATTTTTATGATACAAAAATACTTTTCAAATTAAGACCAAATTATTATAATCCAAATTACTCCGATGCGCATGCGAGGAAGTTATGAGTATTTTACTCATTGCCGAAGTAAAGTATAGTAGGTGAATTCAATTACTCGAATGCTGAAGGGTTAAGAGTAATGCGGAAATTACAAGAAAAATCAACAAGTTTTATGGCTGTTTTTATTTAAAGCTCGATTTACAGTTATTCAAAACGATCGATTTTCGCGTAAACTGTTCACATAATATACGAATTTTTAATAAATATTTAGATAAAATTTTAAACAGATGAGGAAAAGTGCGCGATAAAATGACCAAATATCCGATTACTCGTATACTGCGAATATTTACGCGAAATATATAAATACACATTTCGGCCGATGAAAAAGCTTACGGTGAATCACTCGTAATTTTTCAAACCAAACAAATTAGCATGAAAGATTTGAATACGTGTAATTTGTGAAATTCGTAAGCTTCAATTAACTCGTCTTACTTTCGCGAATTTCGCGAAATAACAAAACTAATTTTGAAAATCCTGGTAGTTAAGAGCTGTATTACAAAACATATTCGCCTTAATTGCTCGGTTACAATTAACACCAAAATAAACATTTTCAAAAGAGCACCTAGTCGAATCGGTAAAAATATTTTTCTTCTTTCTAACATCCCCACGAATAATTCGATAATCTTCAAACTCACTAAAACGTCAAGGCCAAAAGATATCCTCGGATCGTCCAGACTCGCACGTAATAAACTTTAAACGATACAAAAGCCAAGCGCACATCGTTGCGTTAATTATCCCACTCGAAGCATCTCAAAGCGAAATATAGAACTTAACTCGCGTAAATTCGCGAAACTTGGCACACCATGCAACCACTCGCGCAATTCCAACAACAACAACAACAACCTACGATTTGTCACTCTCGCGTCTAAAAGCAAAAGAGAATCTGCCTGAATTTCTCGTCCTTATTCCTTATCGCGTTGTATCCACATACACACACACACACACACACTCTTGAGATAAGAGACGAGCTTATACATTTTCGATAAAGTTTTATTATATACTCGATTATCTTTGTTTATACCTCAAAAATAAAGAAAAAAATAGAAAGCTTGAACGAATCTATTTTTCAACGATTGTACGTTAGGAAAAACAAGTTTCCGCGAGCCGCATATCGTATTACCGGATATAACGCTAGAAAATCTAGCGCGTGGATATTAGATACGACATTATAAGAGAGCGTTAAACTCGTCCTTCGCGGCTCGATGCCAGAATCCCGTGCGTGTATTCTTCTTTTCAATTATACTTATGTATACGCATAATAACAACAAGCGCGGCGGCTTCTGCACTTTTTCGACTGAGCTGACTACTCGGAGAGCTACCTCAATTAGCCTCGTTTCTCTCTTTCTCTCTGTCTCTCTCTTTCTTTTTTATTTGTTTTAGCGAGAGCGCTGTTGTTTTTCTTAATTATGACGGCTTCTTATTTTAAGCTCTCTCGCGAGTTTGAATTGTATCTTATCATCGGAGACGTTGAGTCAGAAAAGCTGCAGAGCTAAATGCTGTGCATTTGTGTACGCTTACATATATATATTCAAATTATTATTTCCGTTGCAAACGACTGCACTGATTCATCGGTATTGCGTTTGAAGTTTACATTGTTACGATGTGCTTTGTTTTTTTTTGTTTACTTGTTCGATAGTTAAGTTTATTGATTTATTTACGTACTCAATCTACTGAAAATAGTAAATACTTGTAAAATTCATTAATCATTTCGAATTTACGATTAAATTACGAATTGATACCATCAATTTTACTTTTAATACTTAGATCTTCCAAAAATTTTCCGAACAAATTTTAACAACAAAAAATGTAAACATCATCATATCGTTACTTTTATGAAATTTTCATTCTATTGCCAATCGTCTAATTAACTTTAACTTACGCATACAAAGGCAAAAAAATAAAACTTCAAAAGCGACTCACTGTCGCTAGTGGAAAAAAAAAAAAAAAAAGGTGCGTAAGCGAATAAGAAAAAAGAAGAAGCTTTTCTATACGAGATATATCACTAACAACTTATAATTGATTAGAAACAAAGGCTTTGTCTCGCGGGCGTATGTTTACTTGGCAATGTTTCAGTTTGCGATGTCAAGACGAAAAATCCTCCGTTGAAAGATTCGACCGCTCGCGTCGGGACTCTTCATTCGTAACGTTGAATAATTATATTGGCGTTAATCGTTAAAACCGTGCGATTGTAATACAATAAATATGGCAAATAAAATAATCGTATGATACACCGTCACTTAAATAAAATACCCTAAGATTATGTCTCTTTAATAAACTTTATATCAAAAATTTACAATTCAACCGTTAAACATTTTACATTAAAGAGACGATCGAATATCTTCTCACTCGATAAAAAAAAAAAAAAAAAAAAAAAAAAAAAAAAAAAAAAAAAAAAAAAAAAAATTTACAGCACATAGCAACAAAGTATCATCTCTATCCTCTCGACGATCGATCGTTCTCACAAATAGTTCCAGACGTTCGCTTATATATATTTATAGCGTTCGAAAAGTTCAATTGACGCGGCCAAGTGCCGCCAACGACGAAGAGAGAAGGAATTCGTGTATCGAAAGCCGCGTGGAATTTCGCTTACCTAATCGCGCGAGTGTGCGTATATATGCGATTCGCGTGACACGCGTTGCGTCCAGTCAGCTATCCGAGAGCGAATTTTCTTTATTATTTATTGTCCATTTGTTCTTTTATTTTATATAATTTTTCTTTTTATTTATAGCATAGCTTCTCGCTGCTCGGCGTCTTGAGGAGTAAAAAGTTTTGAAAAATTAATAGCGGTATATAAGGCTGTTGAACTTTTTTTCCATACGAGCGCATTTTGAAATGTAATCGTCGAGTAGTTATGAAATCATTTTTTTTTTCCTTTTTTTTTTGCAATTCTCGACGTTTTTCTTTTTTTTTTTTTTTTTTTTAATGTGTTGACGTTGCGAATGTTTGTGAACAATCGACGAAAAAATACAAGCGTAAAAAAATTGTATAATTTATAAAAATTATGCAATTAGCTTTTGAATTTATGCTATACTCGAGGTTCTTATTTAATTATACAGACATGTGCGCGTTTAAATTTTACTTATTTTCTATATCAAATGTTGAAAAAAAAATCGAGCATAAACAAGTTTGATAATAATCATTCGAAAGTAAAATAAAATTACCACCAGTAAAATAAATTCAACGCATCCCTAAACAAAGCATTTAGAACGAAAACAAAAAATATTAAGTTAACCCTTTTTTCAAAATTAATAGCCATCCAAAAGATCATCGTTAATACGAGTGGAGAAATTATATCGCTGGCAATTCGATTCATTTTCCATCCCACTTCGCAACACCTTGACACGAAACCCATGAATCAGCCGTACTTCAACCCGCATGTCTCCCTCAAATTTTCCTTTGCACTCTCGACTCTCCCGTGTAGTTTATTTTAAGAAGCAAACGTGAAAGGGAAAGAGAGAGAGAGAGAATGATAGAGAACACGAGCGCGCGTGTGGGTATACAAGTGCCACGTAATTTGCAGAGCTCGACTTTGTCTATCTTTGGATTATTCGGTGCTTGCATTTTGCAAAAGTGGGAGAACGACGCGCTTTTCTTGATTCTTTTTAGATTTTCATTCGTTGATTGACGCAATTTTTACTCTCTTGTTCTGCTCTTTTCTGCTTTTTGCATTGAAAATTGTTTGCGCACACAATTTACGATATACTATGTATTCTTACTTTAACGTTGGTTTTAAGTGAAAGACAAAGTTGGTTTTACGATTTGTTAAGGGGTTACCCCCAGTTGTAGCTCAACAAAAAAGGCCTTTTTCATGAATTTTTTTAAAGAAAACTACGAAACTTTTTTAAACGATTATTATATCATCTTAAAGAATACATCTTGAAGAACTTTCAGTAATTTTTTTATTGCAAAATATTACATTGTTAAGTGGCAAATGGCCGCCAATGAAATAGTGTTTTTATTTATACGGTTTGCGGTTACCAACATTGCGGCGAAGTGGATCATTTGAAACAAAAAATGTGGATAGATTTAGTTAAATATAAGTATAAACTAGTCTTTAATCGAAGGATTCAAAAAAATATTCATTTTTCACAAAATGGCGGACAGCCAAAGTTAATGGTTCGATTTTAACGAAAAAAAACGGCCGTTTTTTGGCTATAAAACGACCATTTTTTTCGAAACAAAAAATCGAACGATGAAAGACTACATTTTTATGTATTAAATAAGCCTGCAAAATTTCAAGAAGATCGGTTTATTAGTGTTTGAGTAATCTTAGTCACCGACTTCAGAAATGCCATTTCGAGAAAAACGCGTTTAAAGTTTTAATTGCCGGTTGTTTACACAACGGATTCATCTCTTTCAACGCTCATATCTCAGTCAATTTTGTTCGGATCGACTTGAAATTTCCAGGTCATATTCTCAGATACTTATTCTTCAAAAAAATGCAATTAACAAAAAATCGATTTTTTCAAAGTCGCAAGTGGGGGTAACCCGTTAATTTGGCTTTCGATAAAGAGGGGTTTGAAAATGTTTTCTCGGGCTATTAAATATAAATTAATTTAGTGAAAAAACAAACATTTAACGTTTAAATATTTTATTAAGTATTTGTTGACTTTATTAATTATATATCGGAGAAATAAATAAACAATATGCTATACAATTAATAATTCAAAATCTTCTTAAATCTATAACAAAATTTTTTTTAATCTTTACTATTTATTCCAAGTTTTTTTATCACCTGGTGAAAAAATTTCAAGTTAAAGCTATTTTTAACATATAAATTAATTATAATTTAACTGTCAGCAATTATGCTATCTTTTTCTTGTAAAATTTATTCATAAAAATTAATTTCTCAAGTTAGTATAATTTTATGAATATTTATTTCCCGTGCGATCTCGAGTTACATCATCGATTCTTACTTAATTATTTAAATTCAAATTCTATTTAAATTCTAATGAAATTATCTACCCAAAAAGCCAATTCGTTTAATAAATCGAAAATGAAAATCGTTGGTAAATAATACATTTTTAATTGTTTTAATTTACAAGTATTAGCAGTAAAATTATCTTATTTCCTTAAAATCAAAAAATTTTTCCGATGATCCGCACGCAATTATATACATAGATTTCCATCGCATCGAATCGTGAAAAAAAAAAAAAAATTCAAAAGCAGCTTGGTAAAATTCTATAATAAATTTCCTCGCATTTAAATCTCGCATCCGCGCGAAACCTGAGCGAGTTAATCGAAGGGATTATACCGAAAAAATAAATAAATAAAAAGCGTGTACGAAGCGACGATGTATTCTAGATATAAAAAAAACAAGAACACGCACGGACGCACGCACGCACACACACACACACATCCACGTGATCGAAATCCGCTTGACCCGTTGCGCGCTTTAACAAACACGTATATACACGCGCGCGTATCCAGTGGGAACACAGAGGGGCTTCCATAAATTTTCATTCATTAGCATAATGGAAAAGCGGTGCGTATGCAAAACGCGAACCGCTGACCCCTTCGGCGACTCTTCCTTCTTCTCTTCGGCTTTTAATTTTTTTTTTTTTCTTTTCCTACTCTTCGTTTACCTCTTCATGAATAACTAAGCGTGCTTATGTGTACGCGTATGTGTGAATATGCGTAAGTTTCGTAACCGATCGTACGCGCAATCTTCCGTCAGTCGAACGGACATGTTGCGGACGCGCGCGCGTCTTTTGTCCGTCTACTCTGTCGCTGTTACAATTCCGGAGTGAGAAGAGGTCTTTCTATTTTTTTTTTTTTTATTTTTTTTTTTCTTTTATTTTTTTATGGTGTAATTTGTGCGTTGGTGAATCGAAGAAGAAGAAATAGAAGATGGCGAGAAAGAAGAAGAAACATCCAAGACTCATCTCGGTCTTCGTTCCCGATGACGTGCGTGTGATTTAATTAAATTGTTATACGATTGTTTTATTTATTAGTCAAGATTAGAATAGTTTGAAAACTTTTCTTTATTATTTGACAAAGTTTAAACGCTAAATATTTCGTGTTGTTATCGAATGATGTGATTTCGTAATAAAAAAAAATTTTTACAATAAAGAGTATCAGTTAAATTTTAACAATGAAAAAAAAAAAAAAAAAAAACGTGTATCTTCCGTTTTTATACAAAATGGAGGTACTTCAAATGCCATTCAAAATGGCGCCCATTCAATTAATTTGCACATGTGTATTTATAGCATCTTTAGTCACGGAAGTGATTTGAATTTATGAGGGTGCATTTGTATAGGTTTAAAAAATATACATTGCCTTCATCTGAGTTTAATAATAAAAAAAGCATTTTATTTAAAATGTAGGTCGATGTTCACATGTTTAACGAATATTATTTATAAACTGCATTCAGTCGTGCTTAAGTAACTTTTTTTTGTATGAAAAAATTATTTATTAATAAGTTAAAAACAAAGTTTTAAATTGTTTCTTTTAATAATATTGAGTTATTAAAATTCTTTTAAATATATGTGCATATTTAAAAAAAAAATTAATTTACTAAATGCAAATACAAAATAAAAAGAATATGAATATTAATAATTTTATCTTTCATTTCAGGTACGTACGAGTTTTTTTTATGTAAAGTAAATTATAAAAATAATTTGAGAATTTAATTAGGTAAGTAACTTTTTATATTTCAAATCAATTTTTAAATTTCAAAATAGTAAGGTATTTAATTATGTTTTATCTTCAAACACGTTTATTTAAAATTACAAATTTATTAAATTTGTCTTTTATTCAAATTTTATGAATTTATAAAGAATTTTATTTTAAAATGCATTGTATCATAATAACGCAAAATTGTTTCATTCTAACAAATAATTATCTCGTGTGCAATTAAAATCAGACAGTTTCGGCTTACAAAAACAACTTACGAATACGAAAAGAAATCCTTCCGTAAAATATTTTTCCTTCGTTAAAATTAGTTTTAAAAAAAAAATTCATAAAACTTATCATACGCGCATCTGAATAGAATAAATTTAACTCTCGTAATAAAAAAAAAAAAAAAATACAAACAAAAAATTTACACGAGCACTTGCGCGAGCAACGACACTTTTTTTAAAACAAAAACAAAAAAAAAACCCGTCTCCGATAGAAAAAGAATAACACACATGAAGCGTAAACGATGCTGTAAGATTTATCGCGACGTCGAAAGGCACCGAAAAGAAACGCGAAAATAACTCACACTAGTGCAACACACCAGCGACCTTCGCGATTTCTGGCATTATTAGTGTCCTTTTAATCTTTTTTTTTTCGCTCGTTCGCGCAGTTTTTTGTACGTCGGAAACTAAATCGAGCTCTTAAGACTCTACGTAATGTATTTATAATTCCATCGGAAATATTTTTTACAAAGAAATAAGATTTCTATATATATTTTTTTTTTAACTCTAACAATTAATGAATAAATTTTTTTAATTTATTAATATTTTGAATCTAACTTATAATTAAAAAAAAAAAAAAAAAAAATTAAAAATAGAGCTCTGCATTATCGACGAAATACGATAAGAAAGAATTTTTATACGCAAGCAGTCGATAACTGAAAACGCAGTATAGAAACTTGGCCGTAAATATGAAAGATAACGCCACTTGTATTTTTATTTAGTTAATAAATTTTTTATATTATGCACAATAATTGCATTTAGTACATGTGTTTCAATATATTTGTATTATTGGATAAATAATTCTTAAAATAATTTATAACTTACTTTGCATTATTTAAAGAGTTTTTTTTAACAAAATTAATTTGTAAAATTTACAAAAGTTTTTGATAAATTATCATTTCTTCACGGTAATTTTTAAGTATACAAAACTATTTAAAATCGTATTTCAACTTATTCTATTTTTCAAATATCAAAGCAATTCGTAAATCTTCAAAACGTCTGAATTAATTTTCTATACGGGCCATTACCATATTAACGAGGAAAGTTGACCCATAAATAAATATATGTAAATCGAAACGTCGTTTTAGTGGAATGACATTATCATACGTAAAAACAATTTCATAGATTGTTTTATTTATTATTTCAAAACGATTTTTATACGCAAACTTTATCTTGAATGTATCCTTAAGCTTATCGAGCTAAACTTTAAAATCTCACTTCTTACGATATATTATGAAATATGCAATACCAACGTGTAGCTCGAGTTTAGATATCAAAGATATAACAAATTTTCATTAATAAATTATCGAGGATTGACCGCGAACGTTCGACCGATTGTCAATCGGATCAATTATTGTCACACGAAGCACTGCTCATAAAAATCCCACTTGTTATTGAAAGCGCCATTAATTAATATTTTACGGGTATTACCGTATTAGTTTTAACGATATGTCGCGCGTATGCATATATATATATTAAAAGGCTTTAGTGTCGGTACATAAATGTTTCACTATTTTTACATTCGCGGCTATAGTTAAGCTATAAGTGCGCATTCGTGTGCGTGTGTATAGTTGTGTGCTTTTAAATCGCACATTTATTTACGTATTCGCGGTTTACTTACGCGCACCCGTTTGATTATTCTTTAATACACTTTTATTAACAAAGGCACTCATGTAAATGCATTATTATTATTATTATTATTATTAATTTTTTTTTTTTTTTTTTTTTTTTTTTTTTTTTTTTTTTTTTTTTTTTTTTTTTTTTTAGTGTCAATGATCCTTTTAACAATAAAGCGAAAGGTAATGGTTGACGTTTTTAAAAATCGATGGTTATAAATTTAATGAAAGATATTTTATTAAATAGTTAGGTAACTTTTAATTTGAGTTTTTGTTTAAAATTGTAAAAATTATTTTAATTTCGATGGAAAAATCTATGAAAACAAGAAATCTTAACACAAGAAATTTTTACAAGTAATCTTTACTTACATTAGTTCGATTCTTAATGCGAAGCTGAAATTATTCGAATCTATGTTTGCACAATATATCTAATAAAAATTGACGTGATACATTTAATAGCTCGGAAATAATCCGGAGTAATGTTTCCAAGAAAATGATATAAGCTACGATTAAAAGCAAAAATTTTGCATTATTTTTAAAAACAAAATGAAAAATAGGTAATACGTCTTTAAAATTGAAGTAAAATTTAATTAAAGGATCGACATGCTTTTACATTATTATTATTATTGACATTGTTTTTATTTACTTATTTTTAAATATATTTATGCAATGAAAATAAACAGGATTTAATCTATCGCATATTCAATCGTTAACTTACACTCGGTACAAAAGTTTCATAAGATTATGTGCTCACACAAACATAACAATAATTCCTCTCGCATCGCACGTTTATGCATTAATCAAATTTCATGTAGAACGATTTCATACGAAGTTTTTGTACACCACAAACACGGGAAAAAAAAAGAATCTCAAAGTGTTCAAGAGAATAGAAAAAAAAAAATCATCTTTTTTTTCAATTCCAATGAAACGCAAACTGTGCAGTCGTATATATACACATCGTCGAACCTGTAATTGCCGCGCGTATAGTAAGAAAATGATAAGGTACATCAAATTTATATATATATGTATATCCATGCAATTGCCGTAGTCGTCCATCAAGTGTATATATATATGTATATAGGAATAAAAAAAAAAAAAAAAAAAAAAAAAACGAAGACGCGTGCGATGAAGTAACTAAGCGCGTCTCAATGTCATTCTTCGATGGCTCACTGCCTCTCTCTCTCTCTCTCTCTCTCTCTCTCTCTCTTTTTTTCTTTCCCATTCCCATTATAATGCGCGCACGTACACGTTGCTCTGACACCAACTGTGTGGATGTATATGTGTACGTAGGCAAAGTTGACTTTGAAAATCTGTCGGTAGAAAAGGAAAAAAAATACAATAATCAAGGCTCGACCGTATAATTTTGCTTCTTCTTTTTTTTTTTTTTTTTTTTTTCCTTTTTGCTCCTTGTTTATTTCCATGTCTGATGAAGACGAGAACATATTTTTTAGGATAGTCTTTTTGATTTAATGTTTTCTTTGGACTTTGCGCTATGATGTCAGAAAATTTTAATGACGTACTGTGCGCGATTTGTTTTATATTTATATGATAAATTTTATACAGGATAATTGTACATTTGAGTGATGATAATTTGCGACGTACAAAAAATTATACTTTTGACTCGTTTAATTGTCATTATCAATAATTAAGTGTCTCCTTGGATTTTCTTTTTTAAACAATTTGCGAATTTTTACCATAAACGTGCAATTTAATTTTCCATTCGCATACATTTTTTTTTTTTTTTTTTTTTTTTTTTTTTTTTTTTTTTTTTTTTTTTAACGATTTTTTTAAAGTCAATTCATTTCACTCAAATTTCAATCCAAACAATTTTTTCTAAAAATTCAATAAACAAATAAGAACAACAAAAATATCGTAACATATATCGATCCCTCATACGCGGCAATCGCACAGCCCCAACTGAGGTTACAAATTACGCTTCGATCACATTCGTTTTCCAAGTCTTGAGGGTCACCTCGCGCGCCTACGTTATAACCCGGTAACTTTCGCGCTTCGATCGATATCCGAACCTATATACATATAATAATAATATTCCGCGCGTTGTAAACTGTTACAGGTTGCAAGGAGGTTCGCTTTTAAAAGTCGTATGCGCCGCGGCGCTACCGTAGCTTACACGCTAGGAGGGAAAGAAAGAGGGAGACAGAGAGAGAGAGAGAGAGAAAAGGAGAAAAAATGAAAAAAAAAAGGAAAATGAAATTATTGTGGACACGACGCGCGATTGTCTTCATATGCCGCAGTTACGGAAGCGCCGAGTTGGCCTTCGCGCCTCTTTTGCTTTTTGTATGCTCCCAAAGTTATTGTATCTTCTTCTTCTTCTTCTTCTTCTTCTTCTTCTTTTTCCTTTTTCTTCTCCTTTGGCCTATTTACCTTTATCTAGGTTGTGCGGTTTTCTTTAATGCATATTTGTCGATATGTTTTTTACGTTTCGCCGTTATTAATGCCGTTAAAGTGTAAGTGTCACAAGGGTTATTGGGTTAGACGCAGAGCAATGTCGTTTTTTAATGTTTCCCGCTTAAATATAGTGGAATTTTACAAATTATTAACGATGAAATATTGTATAATTTTGATATAAATGTTGCTTTATTATTATGTGGAATGTAAAAGATAATATTACAAACTAATTTATCGATTGAGAAGCAACGATTTCGAGTGAGTATTTTATTTAAATAAGAGTAGAAATTATTATTCGTACCAATCTGCTCGAGCATTCAAACCGATCGTACGATTAGTATTAATTACAATTGAAATTATTCAATGAAGATATTTAAAACAATGTCTCACTCGATGAAAATTATACGCTTTGATATAAACATTAGAGAAAATTCCTTGATAACAGAACGACCCCTAATTTATCATTTTATTATTGTTAATAAAATTTTTACTTTACAATTGGCGACACGTAAAATAAACAATTTTAAATACAATTCGTGCTTTTCGTCAAAAATGAATGTTCATTATCATACATTTTAATGCCTATTGAAAGAACAAACGATTTTGAATCAAAACAAAAGAGTCTACGGTAATTTTGTTTTATTTTTCGTGGCAAAAAACTCACGAATCAATTTTTTTCGATTCTCCTTTTATTAGTATTATTATTATTTTTTTTTTTTTTTTTTTTTTTTGTTTTTTGCGCGCGCGCTCGCAAAACGTTGTAAAGTTTGAAGTGTTTTCACATACGTATACGCGTTGCCCAAGCATTAGATCATCTTTAACTGTCTTTATATCGAAGCTCGTTTTCACCGCTAAAATTAATAATGTTCTCGTATATTCTTAGTGAGAATGGCTGTTCGTACGTTAATATTATATAATTTTGAAAATTTTACGAAAATTCAAACGAGTAACATTTTGATAAATTATTTATAAAATGAAGCGAGTATTTTTTTCTAAAATATATTAACTTAAATTTTATTAAAAATTTTATCGGTACCGGCCATTTATTTTTAAAATTTATCCTTGCAATAAATTATTTTATTATTAAATATTAAACATTTAAATAACGCAAAAAAAAAAAAAAAAAAAAAAAAAAAAATTTCATCGTCATAAAAGAAAATTTATGAAATGTTTGATAAATCATAAAATTCACATATACTTATGATAAATTTTTATCTAAAAAGTGTCATTTACAATTTACGATATTGCCGATTACGTTATTATACGAGTAATACTCGACTGTATAAAACGACGTCATTATTATTATCGTAAAATGATTGTCTAAATCAATAAACGCAAACGATCTAAAAATAATTGTAGATATTCATATATCGTCGTAAATTGTATTTATCAATATTTTGAAAAACTTTTATCCGCACACATTATCGGTTATATGATTTCGATACGTTTTTAAAATTTACATGTAGCACGTACTCGTGTCTCTATTATATTATAAACATGAACAATGT
Organism: Chalcis sispes; assembly: GCA_949987625.1. NCBI lineage: Eukaryota > Metazoa > Arthropoda > Insecta > Hymenoptera > Chalcididae > Chalcis > Chalcis sispes. Next base: position 15,263,004 of record OX465098.1, on the reverse strand, counting down.
AATTTAATCGTTCCCGCGCATAGATTGTATTATATTCAAACAAACGTGTATATTATGATAGATTATGCGAAGCATTAATGAAGTAACGTTCTATTCTAAATACTCAATAAATTTTCTTCGTAATAAATTTAAAATCTTTGTCCAAAATGATAAAAACATCTCTGTTTATGACAATCTGCACAACAAATTAACGTTTACACACGGAAATAAAATTACAAAAACATAATAAAAAAGTAAGTAACAACACAGCTCCCACACAGACAGAGAGAGAGAGAGAGTAAGAGAGAGTCTGTATAAAATAAGAAAAATTTCCCCGTCAAATGTGTCGTTGTTATCAGGCGCCGTCAGTTATCTGAATAACGTAGGCGTGCGCGTACGCGCTAAGAAGGTGAGAGGGAGAGCGCCGGATTCGAAAAACTCGCGCGGGATATTAACCGCCAGTTACCGTCCGGCTATTTCACCGAATAGACACACAAACACACACATATCCACGAGTTTCTTTTTCCCTTTTTTTTTTTTTTTTTTTTTTTATTTTTTATATATATATTTGCGTGCGTGTAATTCAACTTTTATTGTTATAAGTTACAAAGTGCTTATGGTTTCTTCTTATCCTTTCTTTTTAACCGTGGGGTTGTGGAAAGTTTAACGGTGATATAAAACTTTATCGTCAACGGGTAAATAATGAGAGTCGAAACGAAATCCTAAATCGTCGAGGTACGGAGAAATTTTTTTGGGAAATTTAAATTATGTTGTAGTTTTACATATTGTGTTGTTAAGTGATGAAACAATCGTTGTGATTGCGCGAGTTGGATCGAAAAGAGGTTTTTGTCGGTGTTGTGAAATTAAGAATTCGTTTAAGTCTTCTATAAAGTTAATGTTTTTTCGATTCGTTGATTACATGATTTTGATCGAACGAATAATAAAAGAATTTATCGTACTTGTTTCGTTGAATAGTAGAATTCTACCTTATCGATTTTGTGCGATTGAAAGTATATTTTAATTTCTTTTTTGTGAATTCAATTACTATTCATGAATTTTTTCTAATAATTATAAGCAAATCCAAATTGTTAATGTATCGAATTTACCGTAAAAAAAAATTTTATTCGACATTAAAAGTAGAAACTATCGGCAAATAGTTGGCTAATGCGAAGAACTCGTTCTTTTCTCGAAGATTGCCTACCATTAAAAGCTTTACAAATATTTCAGGAAACAATAAATTTAAATTAATAATTTAATACATAATGCAATACTCGAAAGATACACGTCCACTCAAAACTTTAATTTCACATTCTGATTAAATTACTTCCGCTAGTATCGACAAAAATTTACAAATACTTTGTATCTTTACTGAACGATTGAATCTTTCCTTTTTTTTTTTTTTTTTTTTTTTTTTTTCCTTTTCGTTAAAGGTAACGTACAAATAAAGTTATTTACCTATGCTATATTTAAGAACAACCATACAATACGAAAAGAATAATACAGCTCGTCGATATGTAAGTCATTATTAGCAAAGCAGATAAAAACCAGACGATGTACGCACGGAAACGCTTAATACCGCAGATATCGTGCATATATAGTATATTTACATATATGTGCAAATCTTAACTCAAAGTTAAGAACGAAAAGACAATTGAGAGTCGACGAGAAAGATTATTGAGTCCAATATCCGATAAGCATTTTCGACGTAAAACTTTCGCCAAATTTACGAACTTTTTTTTTGTTTTAAGGAAAGGAACATATTTTATGGAAGACGTCGCGAGCCTCGCGACCGGTTAAACACGTTTTAGCAGTCGAGTGTTGATCTCTTGAGTTTTTTTACGTAATTAAGCGCGTGTACCACGGCACGTTTTGCGTACATATATATATATATATATATATATATATATATATGTTTGTTTATTTGTGTGTGTGTGTGTAAGTGTGTACACGTCATTCACCTGGCAAAAATTAAGCGCAGCTGAAAAAGTACAAATTTTTTTCAAAGACTCGACGCGGTGACATTGAAAACTTTTACGATAGTAATTTGCGCTTGAAATGTCCCGCGAATAAATTTTCATTGTCGTCGATGAGTGTCTTTTTATTTTTAATCAGAAAATTTTTTGATTGATAATTTTGAATAATTTATTTTTAAAATTTTTTTTCTTTTTTAACGAATATACTTTAGACATTTATTTATTGTTCATTAAATTAATTATTATTATCAAAAAATATGCTTTGATTAAAAATTTGTATGCACATATAACATTGAAATGAGCATTGGTTCAATTTATAAAAAAAAAAAAAAAAAAAAAATTAAAATCAAGATTATTAATTTTATTTGAAATAATAAATAATTTTATTTAAAAATCTCTAAAACACTTGGAAAAAAAAAAATATCCAAAGTCATATATTCAAAATTGATTGACACAATAAAACTTGGAAAGTATAAAGTACAATTAAAGAAAGAATTACTCTTACCGGCATACTAACTGTTTAAAGTTTACTTTAAAATTTTTTAATACGTGAATTAAGTCTAAAAATTAATAAGGAAAGAAAGTCGATTAAAATTTTGATGTAAAATTATGTGCATTCTTTAATGAATATACACGTTTATACAATTTTAATCGTATATAAAATATAAATATTAGAATTTTTATTGCAATAAAAAAGAAATATATTTTAACATCTGTAGAAAACTTACATTAAAATATACGCTTATAAATAATGAAAACAAAAAATATGTTAATTCGATAAATAAAGAAAATAAATGTGAGTTCACAATACATCAGTGCATCGAATCATGTAATTTTAAATATTTATCCAAAATCTACGACATTTATTTACACTCTTGCGTAATCTAACGATTTATTTTTTCCTCGATATACACAATCGCATACGTAATGTCAATCGCAATTATCTCGTGAAAAGAAGACAAAAGTGAAACACGAAAGAAATAAAAATAAAACCAGAACGTTTTTTTTTTCTCTTTTTTTTAACAATGAAAAAACTATTTAAGATATAAAAATACATAAATATATATATATATATATTTATGTGAATATTGGAAAAATAAGCGCCAATAATATTTCTAGTATATAAAAAACTGAAGAATATACTGCGGCAATTAAAGTTGTGCCGCAATACTCGATAACAAATTTTTCCTCTAATTTGTTTAATCGACGATAACTGTACCGTTCGAAGATAACGAGATCTCACGCGCTCATTGAGATTTCAATTGTTTGTTTTCTCATTGAATAGATTTGAAATAGAAAGACGCTTTTTTCTATTTCTTTTCGTTTTATTATTATTATTATTATTATTATTATTATTATTATTTTATTTTATTTTATTATTATTTTTTTTTTTTTTTAATTTTTTAATTACGTCGAAATCTTACTCTTATTAACCTTGAATTTAATCATCGATAGAAAATTGGTATAAGGATACGCTAATAAGAAAAAAAAAAATGAGTAATCAATCAATCACGCTAACGCGAAAAAATACAATAAAACCGCTCGAGTTGCGTAAAGTTAAAAAAGGAGAAGAAAAATAAAAAACATTGACGACGAGTGAGAGAGATAGGTATTTTTACGAGCGGTAAATATGCACGTACACAGGCAGTCGGTAAAAGCATCGAATTGATAAGGTGCGAAAAAGAAAAACAGAAAGCACGTGTGTGTATCTATTGATGTCGATATTTTATTTGTTAAATAATCGATCGATGTTAAAAAAAAAAAAAATCATAAGCGAACATTTCACATATATTTTTTTCTTGTTAATTGCGTTTTATTAATAAAATTTATCGCGCGGAAAAGTTGTTAATGATCGTTTAATAGTTTTACGACGAATAACAAACGGATATTCGTAATTCTTGCATTAGGTGAGAAATTAGCGAATGATATTTCAAATTTAAGGAATTAATGTTTCTTTTTTTTTTTTTTTTTTTTTTTTTTTTTTTTTTTTTTTTTTATGATTATTATAAAATGACGATAATCACGCTGATAATGTTAACGACGATGACAATAAGAAATGATACTTAAACATTTTAATGCGCTTAATTAATTAAGATCAAGTTGGTATACAATATGAAGGAAGATTATCAAAGAGAAACATTATTTTAAAAACCTAGTTATATTTATTAGAAATATGCATTTCGAAAACGTTGATAAACATCGTTTCTGATTTATATAAATTATTAGAAAATTATGAAATTTTAAAAAAATTAAGAAAGGCTAAAATTTTGCCGTCGAAAATAAAGAAAAATTTAAATTTTCGCGCGCTTCGATCACATTTATTTCGTATTTTCATACGCCGGTGTATTACCGTGAGATTCTAAATCGAATTCCGACAATGAGTTCATAGCTTTCTCAAAAGATGGCGGTGTTATGCCATTCCCAAACTTCTAAAATTTTGCGTTTTAAGATTAATATAATTGGGATATTTATTATAATTTAATTTCTAAATTATTTTCACAATATTATTAGTAATCTAATCATTTCGTAGATTATTAGGTTATTAATTGAGGAAATTAATTGAAATAAAAGTAAATGAAAAAATTCATATTAAAAATGAAGAATGCATAAAAGACTAATTATATTGCGTGTTACTTACACGTAACATAAATTACCACATTATTGCTTAAAAAATCATGTAGATGATATAATATCTTCTAGAAGATTTAAATTTTTCATTATTTATGAATGCGTACGAGGAAAAATTCATTATTGTATCATTTATAATCGTAAAAGGAAAAAACAAACTTAATTTTTCTTTTATTTAGTTTCCATATACTTATTTATAAAAATTTTGATGTATAAGCATCAATAATGATAAATTTTTTACAGTTTATAACTTATACTAAAAAAAAAAAAAAAAAAAAAAAAAAAAAAAATAGGTATCGTATCTACAATTAATTTTGTTTAAAAAAAATACATATACAAAAAGTTACCTTATCAACTGTCAATCAATTGCACTTTGAAAAATTCTTTATTACATAGAGCTATAACGTTGGATATTTTTTAATGCCAGAAAATTTAAACATTTTCACACAGTACTTGATGAATTTTCATATCATTCCAATTAATATTTTAACATTTTTTTAAATGAATTTTCATGAATGGCTTAATTGTCTATTTTCTTAATTACACATATTTCAAGTATCGATATTTTTGTTATTAACCTTTACTTACACATATTTAATATATCATACATGAATCAAGATGCCACAAAAAAAAAATATATATATATATTCGCTTATAATGTCACACACATACACAAGATTAAAATACAATCGATCGTCGTAACACATACCGTTGCATCGAACGATCACCAGATCGAGCAAACAAAACCTTCCGATATTCATTCGTGCAACCGATGTACACACATGGCACCCACGTATACACCTGTCAATTCCACGATTTACACCCATCGATCGGAAATCATTCCCGCAGCCGTAAACGATCACTCGATGTAGATCTACACCATCGCGGCGCCAAAATCGGCGCGATAGTTACTGCCCCCTTTGACAAATCGCGTTTAACGAGAAAAATACGAGGTATTAGATTAATATCTTCGGTGATGCTTCGAGGTGGGCCACTTGTAAGAAAAAAAAAGTCGACGAGTCGTTTGTCTCCCGTTGTATCTCGATGATCTTTCTTTCGTTGCACTTGCGTGTCTTTTGTCATCTTGGATTTCTTTTTTTTTCTCTCGTTTTCTTTCTCTCTCTATTTTTTTTTTTTTTATTATCGCCGTTGCTCGAAGCTGATTTTATGCGTGTTTATAGGTGTGGAAGGATTTGTAATGGTCGAAGGTATATTGTTTCTCGAGTAATTTTCATTAATCTCCAAGATCGAGTCTCTTGCGCGTTTCCTGAAATGATAATTATGACTATAGTAGCTGTGTAGGAATCTTTAATTAGTTGAGTCAATAATAAATATGGAATAGATTGCAAATTTTGTTTTGTCAATGAGATAAAATGTAAGAAATCGTGTATTTTATAGTTTTATTCGATATCAACGATTAATTATTTTATAATAATTAAAAGTTATCTTATATTTTCAATATTTTTAAATCGATTTAACGTCGCAAGAATGTTTACGATGTTTTATTATCCAGTATTTAAAAGCTACTTGGATATTACTTGAAAATCGATAAATTTACATTTTATTTAACCGATATTGCACGTCAGTTCGTGTAAATTTTCCGAAAGGCCCAGAGCTTGCGTAAAACAATATCGTACATTCTCTGGAATATTAAAAGAACATCAATAACCATCTCTCCAAAAAAATGTTCTCCAACGTCGCTTATTAATCTCTACCGAAATCGGCACACGACTTTTGTAAACGAATACACACACACACACACACACACACACACCGTCGTGATAATTATTACTCGAAAACCGACAAAACCTGAAACATGAAACAAAACCACAACAACAGCAACAACTACAAAAGAAATAAGTAGGAAACATTTTGGCAGCGAGTGAAAAATGAATATACAGCCTTTCTCGCGCTAGGAGCAGAGGACCACCAACGTTACCGAAGTGTCCGAGCCACCCTCCGCGAAAGAAAGGAAAATACTTTCCTCCTCTCTCCTTTCTCTCTTAAATAAATGCGCCAAGTGACTAATGATCGGTAAGGAGAAAGCCCAATCCTCGACTCGCTTGTCTTTCGTATTTGGTGCATAAAGCAATAATTTTTTATTCTTTTTTTTCTTTATCTTTTCTCGAGTTTGTCGAGTATCGACGCGTGGCTTAATTAATGGTTAGTTTGTTTTCCTTTACTTTTCTTTGCTTTTTTTTTTTTTTTTTTTTTTTCTAAATTGCGGCTTAGCGTACATATCAAGAAAGAAAAATAGTTATTTAATAACGATATGATGTCGATTTTAGATTGTACACTCGCGCATTCAAAATTTACCTCATATGCCAACGATGCATATACATTTACCGATCACGAAAAAAAAAGTCTTCCGGTCGCCGAAGATTTCGCCTCGCATAATTTTCGTTCATTTTTCACAAAGCTACTCGATTGTTAATAATAAATCGATCACGAGCGATAAACATAATTTTTTTTTGTTTGTTTTTTTTTTTTTTTTTTTATTATTCTATACCGGTCTCGTCAAGAATTACCGTTGAACGAGAAAAAAAGCGAAAAAGAATAAGAAAACAAAATAAAACGAGGGATTGATTTATTATCGTTATCATCGAAAAGTTTATCATTTATCAAACGTGTCTCGATCCAATGGCGCGCGCGAGTTACTTTGATTTTTCAATAGCACGCGTTATAAGCATACGCAAGAGTCACTGTTTTCTATATTGTTTATTTTATTTATTTATTTATTTATTTTTTTTTTTTTTTTTTTTTTTGTTTCGTTCGCTTCGTATTCCGGTATCGTTTCGAATAACTTACATAAATAGACGTATCAACATTTTGTATTGTTATTAAATTTTTCCTTTTTGTTATTAAATTGGTTACTTGAAAAAATTGATTCTTTTGATAATAACAAAAAATTTTAAATTTACGCCTCGATATCTTTCATCGTAAAATTATTTGCTGCATGAAATTTTAAATTAATAAATTTTTTTTTTTTTTTTTTTTTTTTTTTGTGAAAATAAACTATATTTATAAATTTACTTTATAAACGCTGGACAATAACATTCATCATAATTCAAAAACAATTAATCGCTCGTAAAAAATCAAAAGTCGGTTTTACTGCAGAACATTATTAAAAAAGAAAAAGTAATCGAGAAACAAACGTTACAATCGCATCACCAAATATCCTCCACTCGTATTATCGTTCAAAGATTAAGAGCATCGCGTTATACGTATATACATAAAACTCTAAGAAGAAAATTGATTTTCAAAACCACAGACTGAGACCACCTCGCTCTTTCTTTCTCTCTCTTTCTCTCTTTCTCTCTTTCTCTCCGACGAATCAAAGGAGAAAAGCCGTCGCGCGAAGATCATTAGTCAATTTTTCCGAACTTCACGAACTGTCGCCTCGTGTAACTTGTTATACGCGTTCATATTCGGTCAGGTGGATGTTAAACATGTACGTATACGAGAACCGTAACGCGTGTATTGTTGTTCGAATCATTGAATAATATTAATATCTCGAGTTATGAATTATTAATTTTTAAGGCGGAACGGTAACTCTGTCTTCGATCGTTATTAATATTTGCTTTGTGGACGTTTGTCTGGTTTTATTTATTTATTTTTTTTTTTTTTTTTTTTTTTTTTTTTCGAGATATATGATTTATGTTTGATATACTAAAGCGTTGTAATCGTTTTTACTTTGACGCGCGTCTTTTTGAAAATTTTATCATACCTTGAAATATTTCGTAGAACGATTGAATAAATGGTATATGCATGCATACAATCAATTTTAATAATTTTTTATTTTGTTAAATTTATATTAACTATAAAAAATAAAGTAAAATAAATCTAAGATACTACAAAAACTGATAAAGTAATATTTATTTTTTTCGCGATCCAAGTTTTTCACAGTTTTCGATTTTTTGCTCAACTATTTTGACTTTTCTCATGTCACACTTTCTACGCTTTTATTTTTTTTCACGCGTCCGTAATTTCCACGACATCTCAAAATCCAACAACTTTTCCCGACAACGATACGTTACAAACATACAGTACCTGGAAAAGCAAAGCAAACAAAAATTCATACGTAAAAAAAGAAAAAGAGAGAGAGAGAGAGAGAAAAAGAGTAAGATAGAGAAAGAGACGCGATCGCGTCGCATCGATCATACGCCCGTGTCAAAATATTTCGAACTGCTACCGGTAACCATATAACCCAAGGGGATCGCTTTACGGATCTTCTTTATTTTTACTTCTTTTATTTTTTCTTCGAGATCGTACGATTCGTCGCGTTCTCGATGTATCGTTATTCTCGTTGGATGAGCACGAATCTCGTGTATTGGAAATCCCGTGTGTGTATGTGTATGTGTGTGTGTGTGTATGTGTGTACGTGTGTTTGGCGTGGTTAATTCTTTGGTATAACCGAGAGTAAGCTGCTTATGAAGTAAAAGGATTTTTTATTTCAGAATGGGATTGAATATATTTTTTTAATTCCTTGAGATGTCGTAATAATCAGACTAATCTTCTTACTTTTTATAAAAAAAATCGTTCATCAAATAATCGTTTTAAGTAGTATCGAATTTTTTTGAAAAATCATATCTTGTATCAATTATCATCAAAGTCATAATTTAATAATAATAAAAAAAAAAAAAAAAAAAAAATCTAATCCAACTCCAAGTGCCAACGCAAACGCGAAACGTAATATCACGCCGCGATCTCAATACACGCAAAATATATGTATTATCCGATTGGTCGAATCGTCGACCAATGATGGAGCATTTCTCCACGCGAGGAATCGTAGATATATAGAAAATCCTTCGCGTTCTCTATACCCTCGGCTCTTGTTCTCGTTCTCGAATAATTTCTCGCTGCCGAATTAATACGATAAGAAGAGGAAGGATCATTAATCAAAGATGCGCTTTGCGATAGTGGATATTTAAATGGAGGTGGTGGGCGTTTAATTATTTTTTTTTTTTTTTTTTTATTTCTTTCTTTCTTTTTTACGTACGAGGTAATACGATTGTTACGGAAGTTGTTGAAAAGTAACGATATGTTTTAAAGTTTCTCGAATACAATTTTTCTTCGTAATAAAACAATTACTTAAATGCGCACATACACACACACACATAAATAATTTAATTAATAAACCTGCGCACACATAAAACGTAATACAATAACCTACGTTATCCTAAAAATTTTCCGTAAAAATCAGTCCATCCACAAGGCAAAGCTCGCGTTGAGATAAAAGAAGATGAGAAAACGCCCTCGGGGATATTCGATCGAGGATCAATCCACGCGTGCGCCTCGCTTGATAAATGATTCGGTTTTTCGGTATTCCGAATCTCCGATATCCACTCGCTCCTACCTTCCCCCTCCCCCCCCCGCCATTACTGTTAGAAGAGCGAGCTCGGCTTTGATTGGACGTATCCTCGCTTGGGATAATCGCTGCGGTGGGATATCGGCTGATATATCGTGCGTGTATTACGCGCGTGTCTATGGATTTATTGTAAACTGAAAGGAGCTAGTATAAATTTTCTTTACCTTTTTTTTTTTTTTTTTTTTTTTTTTATTTTCAATCAACTAATATTCGCTTTATTCTCTTTACTCTTAGCATCGGCGCAACTATTTTTTACATACGTTTACAATAATTAATTTAACGCCTATTGTTTCGCGCAAACATTTTCATACACACCGAATACCGTTATCTAGATATTCTTGAGTACGCAATTACCGTCGTGTTTAATTTCAAAAATTTTTATCTTGATATTTCGTTTCACGAGATGAGATCGAAAGCGAGTAAAATTTGCTCGTATTTTTAGGCGTTTGTATGGACGAGCCTAAATTTTAAATTAACTCGATTTCTCATGATTTTTCGGCGCGATAACGCGGTTTAATTAGAAAAGATATAGTCGTTGAAAACTGTACACATTGAATTAAAAAACTTTGCGAACTTTTTCGAATGAAATTTTTGCAATGTGTAGCGGTTATTTATAGTTGCCCCTATGGGAGAGTTTTAAGTCATAAAATAATTATAAAATCATAAAATAGTCATTTAAGAGTTATTACAATACAACGTTCGCTTTCTATTTTTGCACGAACGCAATCAACGCAAGTTCATAATTTTAATTTTATTTTATCGTCAATTCTTATTAATTAACAATTGTCTTGTGGAGCATACCTATTTAATTGAAAAAAAAAAAAAAAAACGATTTAAAGTAACGCCAGTATCGATATTTTTAATGTAAGCAGCTTTTAAAAACCGAAAATCATGATAAATGTATAATTTTCCAAACTAACTCATAGTTGCTACGTCTTATTGAGAATTAATAGCCATTTTCACATTAGCTTCCTAGTAAATATAATATGAAAATAAAAAGTAAAAGATAAAGAATCCAATGATGCATATACACATACATATATATCCAACGAAAAAGCTTTTAACGAGCATATCCTCACGCGCTTACAAACTCTCCTGACAATCCCGTGTATATATATATATATAAGAAAAGAGAAAGAGCCAATATTCGTAGAAACCTCCGCAACGCGAGCACAACGCGAACGTTTCGTCCCCCCAAGGATCCCGGATACATGTATATATATATATATATTCCTCCTTTCTCCCGATATATTGCTCTCTAAGAGGATCATTAATCAAACGCCCCTCCTTTGCCGTACGTTTCAGGCTCTCCCCTACTTTTGCTACTTCTGAAAGCAACAAGACGCCATTGCTTTCTCTCTCTCTCTCTCTCTCTCTCTCTCTCTTTGTGTATGTATGTATATATATATATATCTTGTTCGTACGCGCTTTACAAAGCGCATGTATGTATGCGATGTGCGTATACCTAATTAAAACCAGGAAATTAATGCTCGTTGCCAACAGTGTGCCGCGAGATGCGGAATTTTTTTTTTTTTTTTTTTTTTTTCTCGTTAATTGATGACGGTATACGATGGTATAAAGTGATATGGGTTATTGGGATTATCGTTGTTGCGAGTCGTATTTTTGCTGTCGGCGTAAGAACGAAAATTTGAGCGAAGTAGGTAATGTAATCGTGAGATGAAAATTTTTATCGATATTGATTTTATACGTAGTTATGTCGAAATTATTTGTTATCGATTTTAGGTAATTATTTTATTTTTTAGATCGATGGGAGTTTGTTATTCAGTAGCTCGTAGAAATAACGGCTTTGTTAAATAAAATACAAAGTTACATTGTTTTCTAAAAACAAGTCCCATATTTAAATCATAAAAAGCTCATACAATATTTTACAGCAAGTCTAAGCTTTTTCAAATTTCAAAAAAATAACAAAATATAACGTTAACAACAAAAGACTTATATTAATCTACTAATCGCTCGCATTATAAAAAAAATCCAAAACACAATTAAAAAAGAAAAAAAAAAATTAAAAAAAAAAACAAAAAAAACTCCTATTCGCACTCGGGCACGATTCTTAACATTCGAAGTAAATCACCTGCCGTTACAATCGTCGCTAAAACTTTCCGCGTCAACATCGACGTTCTCATCCCCGCCGGCGCGAAAACATCACAACATGACAACTGCGCCGCAGGTATATCGCGCGCCCCGTTAACCAGAGTTTAAGAAAGCAAAGGACACCTCAAACATATAACCCTCTCTCGGTGAATTACAACCTGCCGGCTATACGTGTACATCGACAGCTCTCGGCAATCCTGCGTTGGCCTCTCCTACGCGTCTCTACGCAAAACCGCTCGTAAAGTAATGAGTCCCACCCCCGCAAAGTGTATACACACAGGGAAGAGAAGAAAGAATCGGCTAATCCGCAAATCTCTGCGGGTGTCGTACCTCCTTATTCTCTCTCTCTCTCTCTCTCTCTCTCGTCATATACACTCGTACACCCTTTTTTTTCCCTCTATACCTTCGTCGTAAATTATGTTCGCGAAGAAGACGGAAAGTTTGCGGTGTGTTTTGCGGCGAACCGAGATAGTCCATCCTAATGGCTCCCTCTGGGTCACGCCCCGGGTTATATACTTTGCATTTTGAGCTCTATTCGTAATGCGTGTCTATTGGAGATGGAAAAATCTCGCGCGTATACGAGCGGTTTCTTAACGCGGTGTGCTTTGAATCTTTTTTTTTAAGGGCGGAGGGGGGGATGACGTAAGCGAAAGCTCTGACTTTGTATTTTTTTTTTTTTTTTTTTTTTTTTTTTTTTTTTTTTTTTTATTCTTTTTTGTAGACGAGAATGTGGTTGTTGTGGTTTTAGAATGTTTAAGTTATGTTACATGGATGTTTATAATTGATTTTAATATGTTTCGTTTGATGATGATATTTAATTAATTAATATTTTAGAATAAAAGTATGATTAATCAGTGGCGGATAGCCAAATAAATATGATTTTTAACTAATTCTATTCCAAAATTTTGTTATTTAAAAATTTTTATTTTTATTTTTTAAATCTTAATCGAAAATTTTATAAGATCGTTATTTTAGCCAGCACTAGTTCATTTATTGTAGATTAAAGTTAAAAAAGATAATAAATAAATAAATAAAAATAAAAGCAAACTAACAAAATGTATAATAACCGCACGTGATACAAAGGCATTCGAGCATTTGCCGCAACGCTACGCAACCAATGTACCTATTCAGGCATACAGAAGTAGACAATCATTAGGCAGAATTTGAAGGATTAGTGCAAAAGTCAAGTCAGGTATATATACACATAAACGTCCGAGCCGGCGTCACAGACTAACAAGATTACTCGCCAATTTGCCGAGAGTGAAAAAGAGAGTGAAAAAGAGAGAGAGAGAAAGAGAAAGAGAGAGACAGAGAAGAGAAGAGGTTTACTCTCGACAGTTTCTCCTTTTGGCTTTTCAATGATTTTTCATTGTTCCGTGGTTAAATTCATTCGAGGGACAAGTCCCTCGATGATTCTCGGTTGTTGTTTCCACGAGCGAGCGTAGATCGTCTACGGTTATGGCTTTTAAAGCTTGGACTATGAGGCTCGATTAATGAACGTTGCGAGGAGTTTAAGGATTTATTGCGGGCGTTGAAATGCTACGAATTGTTTCGGGTTGGTTGAGAATTGACGAACGAGTGAATGGATTTTTAAAGGTTGTTGGTATTGTATGATAAATGTGCGAGGTTGGTTTACGATTTTTTTTCTAACTTGACGAGATTTTTTTCAATTTATTATTACGTATTTATATTTATTCAATTAAAAACCGATCGAAAAATAGCCGTTCGCATATTAAAACGCGAATTATCTCACAGTTTACAACATAACAAAAAAAATCAAAACGATAAGCAACATCATGAAGCCAATTTTCCTCCCTCAAAAAAAAAAAAAAAAAAAAAGTTGTATGTCGCTCAATCGCTATTACGTCCAAACTCAGAATTTCAATTTTCGTATCGTCATCGTCGAAGCGCACAAAACTATAAGCCCACCGACTTACTCGTAACGGTAATCCGTTAACCGCTCGTTTCTCTCCGCAAACAGTTTGCACTCGAGGCTGTGTCGTTTTGTATCGCGTGGAATTTAACACGGCGTTATTTTTAACTTCGTTTTTTTTTTTTTTTTCTTTTCTTTTTTTTTTTCTTTTTTATTCGTCAACTTCTGTGTAACGATCTTCGATTTAAAAACGACGATTCGTTTGTCTTCTTTGTACCGCGAGCGAGAAAAGAGTAAGAGAAAGACGATTTCGCGCTCGGTTTTACGGAAAAATCAACGCGATGTGAAAGGTATGCGGTTATAATCGTTACGCTAGAAAGACCCGATGGATTCGATTTGATTTATCAAGTTTTCAGTTCTAGTGTCTTGAGAAGTAATTTAATTTAAATGTTTACTTATGGAACCGACTTTTTTTTAAGTATTACCCTAATATTTTGTATGTACTAAACGGTGTCTCCTTTTTTTTTTTATTTTCAATAGCTTAAAACTTTTTCGACTTTCTTTTCACGATCTATTTAAAAGTAACGAGATTAAAATTGAGTTTCGCGAATGTCTCGATGATACTGCTGAAATAAAAGCACAGAATATGATGTTATTAATTGCTGTCTAGACTTATTATCCTTGTACATGCGTATACTTATACTATCATCGGCAACGAAATCACCTTGAAATAATCAATCCAAACTTTTTAACGAATATCATTATGCGACACATTGTTAAATCAATAGACTTGTATCTATAATGAAAGAATGACTCGACTTTCTCGAAACGAAATAAAATTTATAATCAACGATTATTCTTAATTTAATCCGTAACCAAACTAACAAATTTTTTTCCATTACCATCCGATAAAATTAGACGATCAATATTAAAGCTCAATCTAGCTTAATGTTTATAAATAACGTAAAAGCCAAACGCAACACACATACGAGAGGGTAACTTTTAATAACAACAATTTATACGTGCGCTTACGTGAAAATTGACACTGCATTCACTAACTATTGAAGATCGGAGAGATAAGAGAGTAGTTTAAAAGCTCACGTTTATTATCAATGTTATTAAAAGTTCGACCTTCTTATCGTTTGATTATCGAGTTAACTTTATTCAGGATGCTAAGCGATTATATTACTTTTATCATAGCTTTTATAATTATTTTTTCGTTTGTGTATAAATTCGTTTCCTTATGCTTTTAGAAAATACTCCTTACTAGTCACTTGTTTTTAGATTTCAGAATACGCGAAATAAGTGTTTCGTATATTGTAAACCTTTGTGTTTCGCACAAGTTTTCGTTACATAACGTACAAAGTTCCTTCTAAACTTTTTCTATCGTTATTAAAAATGTTCTCATCCATGCGGTTAAGTACGCTCGATAAACAAATTAATAAACAAAAATGACGAATAGCTTCACGCTCAAGCATATAGCGCATATATATATATATATATATATGCACGCATATAGACGCACAATCGATACGTTACGAAACGTATTCCCTCGCGTTGTATACACCCATCGCGAACGATTTTCCTCACTCGAGGCGCAGACTCGAACAACATCTTATACGCACACATACACATCCATAAAAACATCCTCGCGTATAGGAAACAAGGTGGCGTGTATTCTGTACACATATCCGATTATATATACACACGCAAGGAGAAACGCGTGGGCGCGGCGGACGTCCCGTCGCGCGACCGCCAATATGGCCGCAGCGACTCGCCCACGCGTCTTTTATGTATGTATATATATATATATATATATATACATACATATATACGTTCAAGCGTGTAGCCCCTTTTATCGAAGCTATATACGTAAGCGTCTGTGTGTCGCTGAGGTTGGGAAGAAAAAAGTTGGGTTTTGTTGTATGTGCCGCGCCTATGAGTAGTTTTTTTTTTTTTTTTGTAGGTTGGAATGTAGGTGAAATTTTGGAGTTTGTCGATGATCGTATAAATTAAAATTGTTAAGGCGAGAATATGGCGAACAGATTTATTTAATTATGGATTTTGCTCGAGAAAGGCTTTGTTTTTAACGTAATATCTTTTGGATTGTATAGAAGGCAATGAGTAAAAATCAATTTTCATCGATAAAAACACCATACGACGATTCTAATATTACAAAAATTTATGTTTTAAGAATACTACTCCACCTGCCGCAAGCCTATTTATTCATTTTCCTTCGATCGTTCTTTGTTGACGCGTCGCACAAAAACCGGCGACTCGTACAAAAGCGAAACTCCCCTTTCCACGAGCGGTTTCATGATTTCGATTGATTCGAAGATCGAACTAACGCGCGATGCGATACATTATGCACGCCTCCTGTCTATATGTAAAATACATTCTTATGTACTTGTGAGTATTTATTGTGTACGTGTATATAAGAAACACGTTTCACCGGTGATTACTTCTTTTTTCTTCGTGTCTCTTCCCCTTTCTCAACTCGCTCGATCGGAATAGCATACAAATACGTGATTTGCGCGACTACGTAATTTGTTTAAGTTCCCGGCGCTTGTATTTGTTCGGTTTATCAGTCTCGTATATCTTCTAACATTTCGTCACTTTGTGTTGTTTAGAAAGATACAAGATTGTGAGCTAGTATAAAGTAAGATAGATTTGATAGAATGCAATATTAGTCTTTATATGTAGAATGTTGCGTCAAAGCTCTATAATCGATTAGATTAAAAATATGGCATTGTTTTTTTATTCTTAATTTTTGAAATGTTTGTTGATTTAAACAAGTCATATAAGATTAACTGTCTTTTGTCATCTAAAACGCCAAAAGAAAATAAAGTAGTAAAATCATTTCAATACTTTTAAAATTTTTGTCTAAACAAAATGAAATAATTTTCCTAGATTAAATATAAAAATCATGTCTGTAAAATAATATATTTTATGATACAATTATCAATTCTACAACTCGTCACATTGCGCGCCATTATTTTTTAATAAATTTAAAGTAACTGGAACACATAATCTCAAATTTACAAAGAACCCTCAAAGAAAAGCTCCTCTTACACCAAATACAGAATCCGCGCGTCATTCCCTAAGTACACACATCCTGCCGAACAATCTGCGACGCACGAAATTAAAATTTCACGTTCCAACTTCGCGTCGAGCGCCGGTTTTAAACTAACCATGGAAAATCGTGTCGATTGCTCGCGTAATTCATACGGGCGATAGCGTCGCTTTGAACGCGCATGGTATCTCGTCACGAGCGCGAAAAAGAATTTAATATCTCCGCGTGCGCCCGTATGAATTTATATTTACGCGCCAGCTGACGTGTGCTGCGTCACGTGATATCGAGGGTAATACACGGTATGGATCGGTAAGTGGCTTCGATTTTGCGATTTACCGGACGCGCAGAGTGTAATGGATTTCTAATAAAACGAGTTGAGTTGTTAATAATCGATTTTCCGATGCCGACGTGAATACCGATAATGATAATCATGACGGGTTTCGTGTGTGTGTGTGTGTGTGTGTGCGCGTGTGATTTTTTTTTTTTTTTACTTTGAAGATCGGCTGGAGATCGGTTGAGCGAGATTATAGTTTGTTGTAAAAATAGATAAAATAAAGTCTCGCCGTCGATCGAACGAACCGAATGTAATTTATTTCAAAATTTTTTTTTCTTTACATATTTTTCTTTCTTTATATATATACACACACGTGAAAAATTAAAAAATAAAAAACTGATGATCAATCAATCAAAATTGAATTGATAACTTAAATATAAAAGAAACGAATTTTTGACTTTTATAATTTACATACAAATAAATGGTATTTCAACTTATTTTTTTTTAACAATCACGGCAAAGTATTCACTTATTAAATTTATCTCGAATCACCGCTCATTCTTACACTTCACATCGACTGCATTATGTTTCACCTGCATAACGAAGTTTCGCAAAATTTCCGCAAACGCTTTAGAAAGTTGCTCGCTGCATCCTCGAAAGAAGCATAGAAAAGAGTGAGAGAGAGAGAGAGATAAAAAGCAGTGTGCGCGGAAGAAAAATCGCGAGTTTCTCGACGACGGGATGATTCGCCACGGGCGACAAAATGGTATATTTGTTATTCGCGAGAGGGTGAAAGCGTGTCGAGGAAGTTCGGAATTTTCTCTCGAGCGAGAGATTATTTCGCGTCGGGATGTATAGGAAGCGTGATGCCACGGATGAACGCCGGCAATGTCTCGAGTTAATTGCAGTCACTCGATTTAATCGCCTCTTGTCTCCGTGAATTTTCCTTTTGATATTGTTTTTTTGAAACCGTTTTTTTTTTTTTTTATTCTTTGCTTCGCGTCGCGTTCAAGAAAACTTTCTAACTAATTTGTTTCGAGACTTTTCTTACAAAGGTCTGAATAATTGAAAATTTTTACAAAGCTATATTTATACTAAAAAGATATTCCGGAATTTTTTGGTTATCGATGTAAATCAAGAAAAGTGATGATTATGAATACAAAAAAAGTTTCTTTATTGGATTGAATAATTATTTATTTAAATAAATACAAATAAATATAAGAAATATAATTTTTGTAAATCAAAATCTCGTATATAATTTTTTCTTCTATCGACTAATCAATCAATTAATTGATTATTTTCACAGGATATGGATCTTATTGAAGTTCTGTGGAAACAAGACGTAGACTTGGGTTTCACACTGGTAGATCCTGCACCAAGTTCCAAAAACGCACCTACCTCGTCTAAAAAAGAATCCGAAGATGATATCGAGAAGCTCAAAACTCTGGAAGCCATCAATGCTGCCAACGACAAGGTAAGTTCGTTTAATTTTATCGTTCAAATTTAATTGATTTTTCTCTCCAATTTATTCATCCTGATAATTTTCTCACTTTTACAAAAATTGAGGAAACGTAAAATTTTTTCAAGCTTTCTTCATTTTTTCTTTACTGAAAATTCAATTTGATTATTCTACTCTATTTTTTAAAGAAAAGAAAAGGTAAGAAAGTCTTTTCCTTCCTTTAAATCATGCTAAATCCTTTGATGCACATCATTACCTTTGACGTATCGAAAAAAAGAAAAATAAATAAATAAATAAATAGATAAATAAATATAATAATATACCCAAAACATGAAACTCAAACGACCTCGATTACCAATCAAATCGGTAAAAATCGGCTGCGCTCTAAAAAACGAAAGTCCCGTGAACTCTTTACCTCGTCGACGGGCGCGATTCATCATGCGCAGTCACAATACGCAATATCGCAACTCAACTGTAACCGAGATGAACCGGCCAAGAAATCGGCGTAATGATATCCTCTATCTATCTCTCTTTCTCTCTCTCTCTCTCTCTCTCTCTCTCTCTTTCTCTTTTGCTCACGCTTCATCGATTATTATCTACGCATCGATGCGTGCGCTGCTATACGTTGCTCAAACAAAGGGCTATCGCGAGACCATCTCGGGAATTCGATCGCGGTGGTAGCTCGTGTCTCGAATCGACGTATCTCGATCGGTAAGGATTTCCTTTTTTTTTTTTTTTTTAAGGTGATCGTCGTTGCGCGTAGAACGAACGATTACTTTCGTGAATCGTATATGCGTAAATTATCGGTTTGTTATGCGAAGTGGATTCAATGTTTTGGAATTGCATATTTCATTTAGCAGCATTTTTTATGAAAAAATATTTTATTACTCAACGAAAAGAAATTTGCATCTATATTTCTTTTTATAAATCATTAATAGTGATAGCTTATAATGTTGACCGAAACAAACACGAATCACAATTTTAAGAAAGCTTTTAAATTCCGTTGAAAAATGTTTCCTGGAGTTTGCTGTACCAATTAACGGGTTATGACATAACCGATCGTTGAAAGTAGACTTGTCATGATTTTGAAAAAAAAAAGATCCCGATCGTTAATAGATTTATTAGTCACACCTATGGCATTTCCTAGTCTAAATTGTTGTATAATAATAAAAAAAAAACTTTTATAATTATAAGAAATGAACTAGTTTAGTTTAATATAATTAATAATTTATTTTAACGTAAATAAATCGAACCATTATAAATCTACAAAAATCTTCATAAAATCGATATTTCTTCAAAGCAAAAAATACAAAATACCAAAACCTATTCCTCCATATAAAAAACAAGGTGAAGAAAAAAAAACGTATCGAAATTGAATGAGAAAAAGGCAAAAAGGCAAAACAATTCCTTAAGCGCACAAAGAACACAAATGTATCTATACGTATATGCACACATCCGACAATCGACATCGGCAAGAAGACAAAACTCGTGCGCACATCTCCGCATAGCTCTCGCTTTTCTCCCGTGAAGCTTTGGCTCGTCGTTGCCGCCGGCGCGTCCTGGAGGATGACGTTGCAGGGACGTCCTGGGCGGGTCGGACATCAGACTCTCTTTCTTTCTCTCTCTCTCTCTCTCTCTCTCTCTCTCTCTCTCTCTCTCTCTCTCTCTCTCTCTCTCTCTCTCCCCCCAATTATAGTCTGGTGGCCTTCGGTAGTTCGATGTCTATCTCGGACGGGCAGCAACGGCTCGTCGCTCATTGTTCCGCTGCGCCTTGCCCTTTGTAAAGCGGCCGCGAAGGAGATTCCTTAGATGCGTTTTAGATTTCGAGCCACAGAGAGAGAGAGAGAGAGAGAGAGAGAGAGAGAGAGAGAGAAAGAGAGAGAGAGAGAGTACGGTAGGTATAATCGATGTACGTGACATGGATCGCGAACCAGACGCCGCGAACACAAAAGCGCTATCTCTCGTTTTATTCTCTCTCGCACCACGGAGAGAAGATGCGAACCTTTCTCCGATCGGCTCTCCTTGAGTCTCGTTCGTGTGTATTTTTTTTTCTTTCCATTTTCTTTTTTTTTTTTTTTTTTTTTTTATTCTTTCCTTTTTCATCCTTTTTCGTTCTTCGTTTTGCCGTCATTGCTGCTCCATGTCTGCTCGGGGATTTCTCGTTGGCCCGATCATCTACGACTTGGAATGAGAATTCCGCGAGTGCGGAAGGGATTTTATAGCGGAGATGGATGTATTCTTTTGTAAAGGAGATATTGCAATGCGATCGTAAAAATTTTGATGATAATCTTAATCGGATATTGTTGATCTTCCTTAAGAATTGTTGTGTATTGGATTAAATATTCATTTATGTTATTTATTTTTATTTATTTGATAAATAGCTTTGCGTTAGCTTCTAAAATGCTTGTAAATATAACTTTGAGATACTCATTGATAATCAAAAAAGTTTTTAGTAATATACTTCATAATATTCGTTTTTCTAAAATGATTGTTTTCAATTCTAAAATGTTTCTTAAATTAAGCTCCATATATATTTTATGTATATCTTGTTTAAAAATAGTGTTCGTTTTTATTGTAAATTAATAAGATTAAAAACATATTTTATATGTATAATAATATTACAGATCGTTATTAAAATAATTACATAAAAATCTACTCGAAGCCACGCATTTCTAAACCGCATCACGGTGAGAAAAAATCCTAGCTCTTTAACATTGTAAAAAAACTTTATCGGATTCTGGGTCACACACGCGTTTCCCTCATCTCCCTCGAGAAAAGCGAGACAAACAAAAATGGCGCATTCCTGGATATATAAATTCGTCTTTCATTCCCCTCGGATGTACCACAACCTCGCCGTTCGAAAAATGATAGATGTAAGCATCGCGGATAGGGAATTGCCATTGGCCGTTGGCCAAACGCGCGCTTGGAATAGATACACAAAGAACGAACGGAAAACGGGGGTTGAGAGAAAGAGAGAGATAGGTTTCTTTTTGCGACGCGCATTAATGCTCCTGGAAATTGAAAATGGAAACGACGATTTTCTCTCCCTCTTTTATCGCCTTTTTCTCTTCTTTCTCCCCCCCCCCCCACTCCCCACCCCTCTACTCTTGCGATTGTTTCGCCCATGAAATATGGAGTCCTACTGGCAAGGATACACGTATATACGTATACCTCGTATATACGTATATCATCGTTCGCGCGAATTCGCAGTTCATTTACTGCGTAAAACATTCGTTGCGAGGATTGATAGATGACGGAAGACGGGGAATGAATTATCGAGGGCGAGTCTGGACTGTTTTAATGGATTAAGATTGGGCTCGGTCCTCGAATAACTAATGCAAGAAAGATCGTTACTTTTGTTACTTGTTTCTTTTTCTTTTGATAAGAGAAAATACTTACTTATCGTTATACATTTCCTATTGGATGGTTTATTTCTTATTGAACGCAAAAATGAACGATTGCTTGGTAATTGTTTTTTCCACAAAAACCACAAATAAACTATTCATCTTTCATTTGTACAAACATTTGATCGCATTGGAAAAAGGAAAAAATCGAATCGACGACTTAACCGTCTATATACTAATCCAAAAAAAGAAACCGATCTTCAAAAGACCGAACGAGGGATCGATCGACAATCTCCTCTCCTCGATAATCTCCTCCTCCTTATTTGTTCCTCGCTTTCGTAATCGGGGTGGGGGAAGTAAAGCCTCGATTTTCGTATTCGTATACGTACATACATCTGAAATCTCCCCCACCCACTTTCCTCTCTTTCTCGACAATACATCATGCAACGAGAGAAAGAGAGGGAAATAGTGCCGACGATATAACGCGTACGTTCAAAGCGCTCGAATGTATAACAAAAAAAAGAAAGAAATGGGTATATATGAATAGAGAGGTCGGTATCTAGGTGATTAATGATCGAGGATCACAATGCTGTTTTCATTAAACTCATTTCAACCCGCGTCGCCATAGCTGTGTAGCCAAGCTAATGGCGAACGTTTCGTGGTGCCGCGTATTGAACTTTTCTACCGAGTGTATGTGTGTACATGCGTATACACGCCCTTGGTTACGTCAATTACTCCCGATTGTTAAACTATTTAAAAAAAAAAAAAGAAAATCTTCCTTGTTTCTCAAATATTCGTTAAGAGATGAATAATTAAACGATTTAAAAGAAAAAAAAAAAATGTTTAAAAAATGTATCAAACCCGATGTTTCTCAAAAGTCAATCTTATACCCATCTTTGATGATTTATTTCGCATCGCGGATCCTTTCTTTACGTTTTACCGCTTCTTCACCGATGACGAAGGCGCCGAGAAAAATTTGAAGAAGGATCTCTTTGATCGTGACGTCTTTATGAAGATGGCCGCCGCTCTTCGCGGTACATACACGGCTGTGAATTGAGTTTATTCTCGGTGATGAGGAATGGCTTTGTTGTTGGGTTAGTAGTTGGTGTTTAATACAAGGTGGACGCGATTGCAAAAGTTTTTTTATTTTTGTTTGACGAACGGATGCATTTAATGTTTTATATCGATCTCGGAAAATATTGAAAAAAGTCTAGGTTTGATGATTATACATATATTGTAATTTGTAGTTTACTAACGGAAAAGGTCCGATGCTTTGCTTCAAAATTATAATTTACAATTAGTTGATTAACTCTTAAGTTTTCGATTACTTTTGTAACGATTTACTTAGACGAAACCGTCTTTGTCGATTAAAGCAAATGAAATTTACAATTTATCACCCATACACTTGGCAGACTTTTAACAACAAAATCAAACAACTCATTCAAGCGTAATTCATCGGCATAAATAAAAGCATCGCTAAACAAATCAATCCCGATAAAGTCGTTTCTCATACGTTAAATAAAAAAAAAAAAAAAAAAAAAAAAAAAAAAGAAAAAGAAAAAGAAGAAGAATAAAAAATTACATTTATCCGTCTTTAAAGTCCAAGGATAAGAAGAGAAACAGTCCGATGATAGGTTTGATCGATACAGGCAAAGTGACGCGTCGAAAAAGCTTTACACGCGCGTATATATACAATATACAATACACGCATATTCTTACCCCAATCCAAACAACGCCGCATACGAGAGAAGAAACTTTGGTATTATAACGACGCAACAGAGAAAATTCACACGCGCGCGCCTATTTTGTTTATCCTGACTGCTCTTATATACATTCTTTCCTAGATATATACATTTCCATTCCGTGATGGTTAGTTGTATGTTTGACTTCACGGATTTTATCCAATACGTCTTCTTTGCGTTATTCTTTTATTCGAGCTCGGATCTAACGTTGGTAGAAAGCTCGCTCTGGCAACAATGCGGTCGTTACGTCGACGGCACCTCTTTTCATTTCGTTATTTCCACTCGTCATTTCTTCCTTCGCTTCTCTCCTTATATTCTATTCGTTATCGTAAGAGTTACGAGTTGTTGTAGAGACAGGTGACCGGCTAATCCTTTTTCTTTTTTTTTTTTTTCTTTTTTTTTCTTTTTTTTCACACGCGTGTATCTATGCAGATGTTGTGGAAGTATGAAAGTGACGCGATTTTGTTAATCGTTTGATATAGGATAAATTGAAATTTTAATAAAATTAAGCTTATTGTCGGTAATTGTACTTCGAAATATCAAACATGTACAGATATAGCTTGGAATGTGAAAAGAGAAAAAGAAAATAAACATTGCTTACAAAATTTTCTCATAACTTTTTGACATCGCGCATATACTTACCGTCTCTCAAATTTTCATAGAGGAATTTAGACATCCAAAAGCCCGAGTGGTGGCCGTATTGAAAAATGTGAAAATTAAGGCACACAATGGGTATGGAGAAACGAAAATACAAGTCAACGTGTTCTTGAATGGCCCTCGAGGATTTTTTTTTTTTCTTTTTTTTTTTTTTTTCCAAACGCGAGGTGAGAGGGTCACGACAATGCAACCGACTTGTCATCGCCCTTTGCTTTCTCTCTCGCGCGAAATTTTCGTGACTCTTGTACGTCTTCTCTTCTCTTTATTATTCCTTACCGATTTTACTAACTCTGTGCTTTCCTACGCTTTTTATTCCCGTTCGTATACCGCCCCTGGCTTACGTACTTGTATTGTACGATTAATTTTTCAAAGATCAACAATTATTCTTTCTCTTGCTTTTTCGAGAAGAAAAAAAAAGTTTTTCTTATTTTAATATACAAGACGAATAAATTTGATAAAATTAAAGGTAGAATGTTAATAAAAAATAATTGTTGACTTTTATTTAGGTATATATTTTTTTTCTTATTTTTAATGATTTTTCTCGAAAATTTTCAAGGATATACAGAAAGAATCGAAGATCAAAGAAGAGCCACAAAAAGAAGAAGATCCATGGGCTGGACTACCTTATACCGTTGATTTGGAAACTGGTAAGTACATTTTTATTTTATTCGTTAATATAAATTAGAAACAAAAAATACCTTAACATTTAACATTTAAACAACAACTAATTCTCATAATATTTGAAGAGTCGTTTTGAAAAATACAATTATAAAATAAAATAATTTTTATAATTATTTTAAATCAAAGTAAGTATTTCCACGTGAAATAAAAATAAAGTAAAGTAATTTATCAACAAATTTAGGATTGATTCGATTTTGTAATCTTAAGTAAAAAAGTATAAGTATTATGTAAACGATACACATATAACGAGTGTATAATTGAATCTTAAAAGATTAAAGCGATAAAAAATATTATTCACGATACAATTACACGGCATAAATTTAATATGTTAATATATGTACTCGATGAATGACGAATTGTACGAAGCGTACCAATCGTTTCATCGGAAATCATCGGTAAAAGGCGACGCTCGTAATGGAGTAAGGTGCATAATACAATTAACTGTGTGATTTAGAGCTTCAAGTAATGGTAATTAAAAAAAAAAAAAGAAAGATTATTTGAGAAAATTCAAAATTTATTGAAAATAAAAAAAAAAAAAAAAAAAAAAAAAGAGTATTAAGAATAATGATAATTTTTTATCAATTTTGTGTGAAATTAATATTTTAAAATTAAGAGTATTATTATATGTAACGATAATGTGTAATACTAATTAAATGGTTTGTTATATTTGTGACCTTTTACATTCCGTGAAAAATAAATCCCCTAAAAAAAGGAGCATTCCGAAAAAATATTCAAATTTTATCAAAATGCACGCAAATGAAAGTAATCCTCCAATATAGAATAAAAAGCACACGCTTGCGCACAAAATAAAATAAAATAAAATAAAAAGCTCGTAAATCTTTCTTTTTTTTCCTTCTCATTACACAACAAAATTCGCGGCCAATGTGAATCCAAGGCGTCATCGGCACCAAGGCAGCGGCAGCGACTCGATCCTCGTGGTGCGCGCGTCGTTTCTCCCTCTCCGTTCCCCCAATCGGAGGGAGTGGCATTTAGGTAACGCCTACTTTCTCTCCCACTCCATCTCTCTCTCTCTCTCTTTCTCTTCTCTCTCATCGATACCACGCGGGCTTGCGAGACGAACCCTCCGACCCTTCTCGCGTTCTTCTCTTCCTTCTTTCGTCCTGTGCGCTTAATTATCTTCGCGTCAGGCGTGTTAAGAACTTGTGCGTAAGGAGAGAGAGACTCTCAGCTCGTTGAGGGATGGAGTGTGTGCGTTTGGAGATTTATTAGTTGGAAGGGAGGTTTTTTGAAATTTGAAATAGTTAAGAGGTTCGAGTGTTCTTTCGTAATTTCTTTTTTTTTCGTGTTTTTTTGTTTTTTTTTTTTTTTTAAGGGTTTTGCGATTACAGAAATGTAATTTAATTTGAGATGTATTGCTCGCGAGAGAATGTTATATTTAAGTCAATAAATTTGAAAATAATAAAAACGAAAGAGAAGAGCTTAGAACAGTTATTTTTTAATAGCATTTAATTAAGTTTTTATTATTTTCTACTCCGAGTAATTCGTTATCGCAGCAACTTTGGCTTTTTCTCAACATTGTAGTCGAAATACATATCTTTAATCGCTTTTTGAATCTGAACTTTTCTATAGATAAGAAAATACATAAATTGTTTATTAAACTTTATCAAATCCGCCATCTATACCGCAACCAATAAAAAATCTCCGCGCCGAGTCAAGAAAACAGATACTCGTACGTATATGTATATAAATTTACATACACAAGCGACATACATTTCCAGCGCTAATTTATTCGCGAGACCTTTCATTATCGTTTTGCTCGCGTGTAATCCGTCATGCCTCGTCAGAGCAGCGGCATGTACTCTCTTTTATTTTACTCATTCGCGCGCACCTGCCTTTCTTATCGTATTCTTTTTAATTTTAATTCTCTCGCTCTCTCACTCTCTCGCTTTTTTCAAAAGCAAAGTATTACTTCGCGCTCGTGTTGCTACGTTGAGATCGCAATCGACACGAACTTGCCGATTTATCGCGAGAAGAAAGTGAGATTTATTTTTCTTTCTTTTTTTTTGTTTCAACGCGCTATTATTTATGCGGGAATTTAAATTTGAATACCGCGGCATTTTTCATTTTTCTAACGTCGACGGTTGGGTGTTGACTGTTCCGGGTGGATTGGAATTTTCGATAAAACGAAATGTAAAACATTGCTTTGATTACAATATTATGTAATTTGTCTTTTCTAATAGATAAAATTAATGAATTATCATATTCAATTTACGAATTAAAATTCTTATAAGTATCTAAACTATATTTTCAAAAAAATAACTTTGTATAATCATCACTTCATTCATTATTTTTTTTTCTATTTTCAAGTTTTCCATTATAACTTTTCTTTCCCAAAATAAAAATAAAAAAAAAAACGATAAAACGAAAATATTCACTCTTCCATTTCCACTCCCACAGAAAATTAAAAAACCAAAAAAAAGTTAAAACGAAACAAGCTCGCGAGTAGAAGGTAAAAAAATGAAAGCGAAAATTCCGTAGCAACATGCATCGCATGTTAGTATACGTGTGTTACAAATTAAAAAACGAAAAAAAAGCAGCACGAAAAGAAAAAGAGAGAATAGCGATCAGTGCAAGAGAGAGAGAGAGAGAGAGAGCAAGCGAGAGAGAGAAAGAGAGTGGTTAGGAGAAAGAGGAGGAGAGAAAAAAATGAGCCGAGGGAATCGAATCGATCGGTCGAGAGCTCAACCAATCGCCGTCGTTGTTCTCTCTTTCTCTGTTCTTTCTCCTTCTCTCTCTCTCTTTCTCTTTCTCTTGTCGGCTCGATGATCCATTAATCAAGTTGCTGTATACATGTTATACCCGCCGAATGCCGCTTGCTTTTTTCTCTCTCTTTCTCTTTTATGATAAGCTTACGTTATTTATCTCTTTCTCTCTCTCTTTCTCATTCATTCTTTATTACTTATTCGAAAATGTAATTTCAGTTAGCTTTTGTATATATATTTTTTTTTCCTTTTTCTGCCACGTAAAAATTTCGAGAGCTTAAATATATATATATCGGAGCAGTTTCGGCTACATACATTTAACTGTAGAATATTTCAAATATTACTATTATTATTAAGTTTTGCTCTTCGTTATGATTTTCGATGATAGGTTTGGTTTATCGCGTAATGATAGATCGGATCGGTATAAGTATGAAGCTTAATGCCGAACGATAAGGGTAATTTGTGTGTGTAAACAAATAATTGATGTGTCACTTATGAATGTGTCTGTCATCGTTTGCATGCATTATAAAACTGATGTCGATGCATTTTGCGTTCATATTATTTTTCGGCTTAGTTTATTTGTATTTAAGCGAGAGATTTAAAAAATTTTTCTTCCTGCTTTAATTTTAATCTAGTAAGTAACTTGCTTTATCGACGATGATATTTTATTTACTTGTTGATTTAATATTTCAATTTCCATTTAGTCAACGAAACTTAAGCTTTAATCCAACTCTAGAATAATTTCACTAATGTCGATTAATTAATTACTTTCTATCGCGCTTGAAACGAAAAAAAAAAAAAAAACAAGAAAAAGGCAAGCAACTCAATCGATCGATCGATTTTTTTCTCAACAAAGTTAAAAGTATATTTATACATTCGTTC
This sequence comes from Chalcis sispes, assembly GCA_949987625.1. NCBI lineage: Eukaryota > Metazoa > Arthropoda > Insecta > Hymenoptera > Chalcididae > Chalcis > Chalcis sispes. Next base: position 15,234,236 of record OX465098.1, on the reverse strand, counting down.
GTAAAATTGCGCGTTCGAAAACCTAATGCACGACTCTTTTTTCTCCGCCTTCGATCGTCTTAGTCCTGTCTCTCGCTTTTGCTCTCACTCGCAATTTTTTTTTTTTTTTTTTTTTTTTCTATTTATTTACGATCAATTGATCGGTCGCTCCGATAAATTGTATAGCCGCGGTGTAATGAGCGCTTCAAGCAAAATATGTATACATAGATATATGTATAATCGGTATAATGCTTTTTCCGAGCTATATTTTTGTATGCGTATACACCGATCGTATTGGTTATTAAGTTTATTAACTCACGGGGCGTACTTTAACGCATTTTTATACGCATATAATAGAAAATTAAAGCGGCAAATTGCGTCGAGCTAATGAAAAGTATCGTTTTAAAACAATCTCTCGACTAAAATGCTCGATTTAAATACGAATGATGCTTAATTACGCACCGGGATTCACACCTCGAATAATACACAAGTAAAATTTATAAATCGCGAGTATTGTCTTTCCGGTGCGATGCCGATCTCCACAAACGAAAGAATAATATGTTTACGCTTCCGGTTAGTTAAATTACCCGTTAGCTTACCCGAGTGAGCTCCGTTTTCTTCAATGATTATTCAATGAACTTGTGTTAAATGATTAAGTTAAATTAAGAAAAAGTAGGTACCATTTTTCGCTGCTTTTATTATAATTTCATCGCGTTATATTTTTACGGAGAGTTTAGGCTTAATAACCTTTTTTTTTTTTTTTTTATTTATTTTTTTTTATTTTTTTTTATTTTTGAGTCAGAGATACCGTCGGCAATAATTGCCCACTACGCGGGCATGAATTAAAGTTGAGACAATGAAGATGAAAATCGAGATTGCGGTAAATAGTATATAGTAATACTCGATTACGAAATTTTTATGATAAAAATGTGTACGTAGGTACGCTACTCGCTTGGTATACAATGGTAAAATTGTACACACTTTTAATTGGTATTATTTTTATTTGGAATAAATAAAGGCGTTTTGTTGTGTATGAAATTTTCTATTGAAAATTATTACATTAGAAAGTATGACTGTGCACATTTTCCTTTAAACTGTTGAAAAATATTAATTTAAAAATGTAATAAATTTTTTTTCAAAATTAAAAATTATTAAAAATTATAATTTTTTATAGAAAAAAATAAATTTCAAAAAGTTTCAACGCTAACAAAACGCGTATCGTACCGAACCGAAGAGCGAACGAACGAAAGCGAAAAAAAAAACAAAAAAAACACAACAACCGGATATACATCACCGATTGGCTCTAATTTAACTCCCCTAAAAACGCGCGCGCGCATGCGTTATTATGCGGGCAACCGCGCATCTGCTCAATGCGCCACGTGCGCGATTGACGCGTAAAATAGCGCCATGGACGCTTTCGATTTTCTTTTCTTTTTTCGTTTTTGTTTTTCGGTTAGCTTTCGAAGTTAAGTTTTTAACGGACCAATGTGTATCAAAAGGTGTTAAAAAAAATTACTCGCATTTTAATTTTATTTATTTATTTATTTATTTATTTATTTATTTTTTTTTTTCTTTTTGTAATTCAACGAATTCGATTTCTGTTTATTAATCAAGCAAACTTTTTTTGTTAATGCAATTAAAATGAAAATCGATAAAATGGCGTCACGCACTGTATCCCACTCGAAATGGAAATAATAAAATAATGGCATATACATATAACAGGCGCATAAATAAAATGGAAAGATCAAGGAAGATTCCTTAGAAAGGATCGTAAAAATGGCGTCGCGATCGCCATATGCGCACGTAATTTTTTCAACCGCGCCCATCGTTCGCTCTCGCGTCGCGTCGTCAAGGTGTAGCCAACAACAATCACGCATTGTTTCGCAATAAATATTCCTCTCTTTTCTCTCTCTCTCTCTCTCTCTCTCTCTCACTCTCCCTCTCCTTCCTACGATTTTTATCGCGTAGTTCTTTACTTCTAGAGAATGTCTTTGCAGTTGGTTTCGGTCGATGGATGTTGTTCGTAATGCAAACGGTACAGCGTTTTTAAATCTGATTTGATTTTATTTTTTTTTTTTTTTTATACGAATTATGGTTAAATAATACAATTAAAAAATTTATGGTTCGAGAGTAAATAATATAAACATTTCAACTTTTCATAATTCGAAAAATTTCATACATAGATTGTGAAAAAAAGCAAAAGATAAAATAAATTAACTCTTGAAAAATTTATCGTTATAATAAGTTACAAACTTATTATTGCTAATTTTTTACTAAGTTAATGACTTTCATTGCATCACTTATTACAAATTTACAATCAAACCTAAAAACAATTGATCGCTCATATATACCGTTCGGTATAAATCGACAAAGTAAAATAAAAAAAAAAAAAAAAAAAAAAAAAAACAAGAAAAAAAGATGGAAAACATAAGCAAAATGTAAAACACGCTCAAGAGGAAAAATTCGCCGAAAGGCTGACCAACTTCTCGAGCCATTATCGGTGTCGTGTTAATTTCCGGCTCGATTAGTCACGACAAATGCTCTTTTTCTTTTTTTTTTTTTTTTTTTCTTGCGCGGTAATAACGAGGGTGGTATACGCGTTGGTTTGATGAAAGAAAAATGTAAGAGAGAAAGAAAAATAATATCCGTCGTTTTCAAGGAGCGTGACGAATGCGCCACTCGAGGGTGAATTAATTAGGAAGGAAGCTCGGTGAAATTGAGAAAATCGTACGATACGTTTTTTGTTTTCTTACAGTTTTTTTTCGACGAAAGAAAGTTAATTTGTTAATTTTTTTTTTATTTTAGTATTTTTTCACCTACTTTAATTTTGTTTTATTTTTTTTTTTTTTTCTTTTCACAATCATACGAATATACGTACACGAAAATTTCCGAAACTTCGACGTAGATGAATTTTCACTTTATGCACAACGGCATTTCACACATAAAATCTCGAAATAGAAACGAAAGCAGCCGCGCGGCTGCTTTCGAAATTCATCGCCACGCCCTGCGAAACTCCGCGCGATTCCCGCGGAGAAGAACAACGACTCCTCCGGGGAATCAATATTTTCGTCCACGCGTGTTTTCCGCCATTTTATACGTGTACCTAAAGACACTTTCTCGCAGTTAGAGAGAAAGAAAGAGAGAGAGAGAGAGAGAGAGAGATAGAGGAACGAGAAAAATAAAACGCCGATCGTTCGCCGATTCCCTCGAGAGATACGTCTTTTTACCACGAGAAACAGATGCTGGTAATTCGTTTGTTTATTTCTTTGAAATTTTTCGCGTTGGGTGTTTTGTTTGCGTTTATTTTCGGGATTTTATACAGCTGAGAATTATTTGCGCTGTGAATGCGTATATGAAAAAAGTAAAGGAATGTGAAAGGTTCGTGAATCTTAAAGAGGCAAAGGTTGAAAATTTTGAAAAAAAGATAAAACTTAATAATTTAACATTTTTTAATTTTGTTTATTTTAATTTAGAATAGTGATAATCGACTATTACTTTTTTTTTTTTTTTTTTTTTTTTTTTAATAAAAAATTCCAACCCAAAAACATACATAATATATCGCGCCATATATTCGTAATCGATACAACCTCCATCCCCGAAAAACCATCGGATCCACGCAACTTCTCAAATCCGCATACAACACAACCACCCGAAAGCTTCTCTCGTGGGGTAGGAAAAGAAAAAAAATAGAAGCAAGAACGAAGTCTCTCTCTCTCCTCTTCTCGCGTGCAACGAGCCACGATATGAGTAATGGTGCGTGCATGCGTTTCGACGCAAGAGAGAGAGAGAGAGAGAAAGAGAGAGAGAGAGGGAAGGTACAAGGGGAGGTTATAATTTCTACAAGTCATGCCCCCCTGTATACATCCCTCAGGGACTGGCGATACCTCCCACTTTCCATCTCTTTCTCTCTCTCTCTCTCTTTCTCTCTCTCTCTTTCTCTATCTCTCTTAACTTTGAGAGACGCGCACGCACACGATTCGTTTCTTTTCTTTCCTCGTCCACGCGCTAATAAAGGTTCGCTCGCCGGCTTTCTCATTAATAAAAGTCTCGGGCGTTTTTATTCCAACAAACACCGCCACTCTCCTCTCTTTGTCCTTTTCTCTCTCTCTCTCTCTCTCTCTCTCTCTCTCTCTATCTCTCTCGCTTTTTCGGGTATCAAAGAAGCCAGCTGGAACTTCTTCTTTCCCTTAAGGTAGACGAGCTTTGCTCTCGAGAGAATTGGATGCTTTTCCTGGTGTGTGTGCATTAATAATTTTTTCTCTATTCTTTCTCTTTCTCTCTTTTTTTCTTTTTTTTTTTTTCTTCTTTCGGATTCTCGTTTATTTTTCCAAGGTGTGTTTTTGATGGTGGTAAAGATTAATTTTAGCGAAACGATGATGTAACTTGTTTATTTGAGCATGCTTGGTGTTTTGTTAGATTTACAAATGTTACATGAAGAATAATTAAAATTAATATCTTAAAATGTACTCGTTTTAATGTTATTTTGATGTGTTTCGTTTAATTAAGCAATATCGTATCGTTTGGTGTTAAAAATAAAAGTTTGTATAATGTCTTTACGCTAAAGAAAAAAAAAAAGAAAAAGTAAGAAAATTAACAAACGGAGATAGGAAATAAAAAAAGGAAATTCAAAAGCTCTTATGTACATTTCACCATCATTAATCTCCATCCAGCGTAGATAATCAAATGTTAAAATTGCAATCGCAGGATATAACAATCCTCGAAAAGCATCAAAAAGCCAAGAGGACACGACGACGTTTCAATTTCCCGCAACCCGGATTAAAACATTACCATAAATTTCATATTAACGTCCGACTCCATCGCGCTACAAACGCGCGCGAGCGCGCGTGCCCGACAAAAATCCCATAGAAATATCGTCCGCTCGCTTATTAACAACCATCTGTCGTTTCGTCGGACGTCGATGAAAAATTGACTCGAGGAATCCTCATCGCGAAGAATCGCACTTTTAACAATAAGCGCTCGCGCGCGTGTTTCTTTTACCTGTGATCATATACGTGTGTGTGTGTGTGTGTGCGTCCTCGCGTTGGTTTTGCAACTCATCTTTCTTTCGTGTACCGCAGCTTCTCTGAAAAATTTTTCAACGAGATGTGAGTATACACTCGATCGCGCGGTGATTTTTACGGAGAGAACGAATGTAATTTTACGGGAAAAAGTTGGGGTGATACTGTATTGGAATTTTATCGGTTGGATATTGAAGAAGTTTTAAAGTGACAAAACGGCACGGTTTAATTAAATTTTTATCGAATAAGTTTTTATTAAAGGTTTTAACAAAATTTTAAAAAATTCATTTACAATTATAAATAATCGTGTTTTTATATTTAAAAAATTCAATCATTAATTACAATATGAAAGCGATACATAATCGAAGAAAAAAAAAGTTAAATTTTCTATTTCAATCGTGTCATTTTTATCGGAATATTATTACGTAAAAAAAATTTTTTCTAAATTTTTACTATTAAATTAATTATAAAAAAAAAAAAAAAATTACACTAAATAAAGTATATATTACAATTTTTATTAAGAAATCGTACTAAAAGTTGACGATAAATTGCAATTACCAATTTCTAAAACTTTTTCATGTGAAATAAAGTCGACCTTTCATCTCCTAAGTATTCACTTGTCTCAACAATACCTTAAACAAAACACATACCAAAATAAAGGAAACAAATTTCATAAATTCCTCAAAAAAAAAAAAAAGAAAGAAAGAAAGAAAGAAAGAAAGAAAGAAAGAAAGAAAGAAAAGAAAAATCAAGACGATTTAAGAAGAGAAAGAAAAAAATAAGAGAGAAATCGAAATACAACAAGAAACAAGAGCTACGAGGGCAGACGAAGCAAAGTGTGTACACCTTATAGAATCTTGTTGATTTAGGATAGATAGGTATCAGAAGTGGTCGGTGCAGAAGTTGGCCCTGTCACCTGAAGTACCATTAGCCACCCCCCCCCTCTCTCTCTCTCCCCCTTCCTCCTACTTCTACTTCTTCGGAGGCAAGTTCTCTCTCTCTCTCTCTCTCTCTCTTTCTTCCACTTTTCGAGTCCCTTATACACACCAACCTGTCATTATGCGTGCCTCGGTTTGCGATTTGCGCGTGCTTCTTCCTTCGCTTCTGGTCTTCTCTGGCTCTGGGCTTTTATCTCTGTATCTTGACGTTCTTCTTTCATTTTTTCTCTCTTTCTCTCTCTCTCTCTCTCTTTTTCATTCTTTTTCTATTTTTGTTTATTCCTTTTCCTTGCTTTTGACTTTATACGCGCCGTAGCTCTATTAAAATTTTGTAGTGTGATTCGTTCGAATGCGGCGATTAAAATATAGCGATATTTTTTGCGCGTTAAATGGGCGTTGATTGAGACAGTATTCTTAGAATTCGACGAGCATTCTTTCTTATCTTAAAAGTAAATGTTTAAAACGAAAAAAATTATAAATTTTTAAATCGACAAGATTTTCTTTTATCTTATGTGCATTTTTAAACGTTATAAAAACTATATTTTTAAAATATAGTTAGGTATAAAAATAAAAAAAAAAAAATTAATAAATTAAGTCGGTATCCTTTCAGCCTAAAAATTAATTATGCATCGCTTATTGTTAAATGTAAATTTATCAAATTCAATCTAATGTAACCAACGTAAATAAATCGAACGAGAATAAAATATTTATAAAAAACAAAACAGTATAACTTTCCGATTCTCTCGCCCGAAAAAAAAAAAAAAAAAAAAAAAAAAAAATGTAAAAGAAAAATATGTACTTCTCGCGTGTGAACGAGCGAGCAAACAATCTCAAAGGTATATATACCAAGGAGCAGACAAGCGTTTTGACACTCCGCGCGAAAAGGACTTTGCAGTGTTCTCAAGTTTTGTTGAAGGAGAGACCGCTCCGAAAAAAATCCAAAACCTTCATCGAGTCACGAGAGAAGAACAATAGCGAGAGGAGAAGATATGGCGTAAAAAAAGACGTTAAATTCGTGAATCGATTATAATAACTCGTTTAAAAAATCGTCAAGATTTTTAATGTAGTAGATTGCATAAAAAATCTTGAATTATCGTTAAAACTTTAAAACTTTATGCGTCTCTATGAAAAAAAAAAAAAAAACAAAAAAGAAATAAATCAACTCGGTACTTTACGACTTTTTCGGAGTTTCTTAACTTTGAAGAAAAATACGCTCTACCAAACGTTAACCCACAAACACGCCAATCCGTACCATAGCAGTCTCTAATCGTCCCGTCGAAACGTAAAACTCGTTCACGACCAGAAAAATCTTTACCGATGGATTATCCAAACCTACGATCCGCATCCTCGGAACTGAACGTTTAAAAGTACGGAAAAGAGAAAAATCTCTCGCGCGACTTTTCTCACTCCCCACCAGCCAATATCTTGGCCTTCGAAAAGAAACGGCAAAGAGATGAAAATCACAAAGCGGGCCTGGTATATACTCGTGTACGCGCCACCTCGTAAAATCCATCGAGCGCTTAACGCCTTACACGAGATCGACTCCTCGTGCATCGAGGCACTAATTTTGCCCCTCGCGGCTCTGGAATCATCCCGCGATCGAGAGATTATTATCTACGCTCGGGCGAAGCTTTTAAAGCCGAACGTTCGTAAATTAACGGCGCTTGGCAGCCTTAACGCCCGCGCGATTATGACTCGGGAAAGCGAGCGCGCGCGCGTGTGTGTGTGTGCTCTCGTCTCGCGAAGATTACACGCGGAGATTGACGATCTTTGCCGATGGGGAGAAAAATTTTACGGTAGCTGCTTATGTACAACGTTGATACGGTATTGTTGGGTTTTAACAGTATGTTTTATATTTTTTTTTTTTCCTTTTTTTTCAGTTAAGTAAAAAAATTTTGTAAGAAAAGTGGATGTGCTACGTGTGCATAAATATGATTATTGTTGAAAAAATAAAAATCTAAACATTGTTACGATTATTGAGATTTGAAAAATCTATCCGTTTTTCTTTTATTTAATCATAAATTATTATTATTAAATTTAAAAAAAGCTCTTTATTACTTTTGTATTATCTTTACATTCACATAAGCAGAAACCAATGTCACTTTTACTACTTTATGATTTAATCATAATCAACTGTAATCGATCGTTTATAACAAATAAAGCACCATAGAAGCGAAAAGAGAAAAATTCCCTCGTTCGAGGCAACATCTACGAATAGAAGAGGCGATAAATTTTCAAGCACAGCATATATTATCAAACGGTTTAAACGAGGCCCATCGCACATCGTAAAATCGGTTACCGGAGGTACCAAGATCGTCGATCGCCGGCGTTAGTTTTCTCGTTGAAAATTTACGGCGCGTTATTATTGTTACCATTGGATATACACTACCGTTCAAAAGTTTGGAAATACCCGATTTTTATTAGATTAAAAAAAATACCGTAAATAAATCTTTAAATAAAGACGTTATTATTGAAGTTCATTCATTATTATGATCGTGCTTATAACAATAATGAACAAAATTACTTATTTCTTACCAGTTATTTCTTATCCTGAAAATAGACCGGCACACGTGTTTTATGACCACAAAGGTAATGAGATATATTATTTTTGCATTTATTTATACTAAATATTTTTTACTAAATGTTAATCTAACGTTTGATTAAGATTTAAGTATATAATAAATCATGACTTACGTGTTTTATTGTCGTTTTCATTCAAATTACCATAGTGTTTCCAAACTTTTGAACGGTAGTGTATATTTCGCGGGTTATTATAGGATCGATAAAGAGGTATACACGCGAAATGGAAGAAAATTAATTTTTTTTTTTTTTTTTTCTGTTGTCTAATGGAATTTTATAAATCAAAGTCCTTAAATATCGTACGAAAGATATAATAGAATGTTATCCATACGTTTACGGAATAGAGAATTGAACTACGGGTAAATAGTCGAAAACAGTAATTTAGCAGGTATTTTATGAATATCGGCTTTAAAATATAGTGAAAGTAAATTATTATCTGTTAAAAATTAAAAATGCGAATATGGTGAATATAATTTTACAATATAGTTTTACAATATTTTAAAAGGTTTAATTTACCGGTCGTTGTTTAAATAAAAAAAAAATCACTTAAAATCATACAAAACATTTGTAAATGAGTGAAAACTCACCGTTAAAAATTATTCCAGTTTATAAAGTATAACCCACTAGTTTGAACGTCATCATTATCGGGTGTTCACAACTTAAACTTTAAAATAAAAAATCCAATCCATCTCGAAACTTTACACATTAAAAACACCTCAACGCCGTTCCAATCCGTTCGCTCGATCTTCGCTCATAAAACCAAAGCAACGAGGCCGTCGACGACGACGACGACGGCGTTTAACCGAAAGCTTCGCACCGACTGTAACCATCGTTCGGCGATGATCGTAAAACGTGTTCTCGCGAAAGGAGAAAGAAGGAAAAAATAAAGGAAGAGAAGATAAAAATTTCCACCCTCTAAGCATGACTCTATGCTTCGAAAAGTGCAAGCTAAGTGTAAGTCATACTATGAGCTGGCGATTCTACAATCCCGACGCGACGAAAGTCATCGCGCTTTTCGGCCGATACGCTTCCGATTTTTCGTCTCTCTCTCTTTCTCTCTTTCTCTCTGTTGATCGGCTTTTGACCCAGTTTAAGATTAACGGATTAACACGTGAGTGAGTTGCTTCTCTTAAGTACGTAGACTAGACGCAAGAGTTACGCAAACGCATGCCGTCGGTCAATGATTTTGCGCGAATTTCTTGTTTTTTCTTTTTTCTTTTTTTTTTTTTTTTTACGCTAAGTTATTCTCTTTATTTTTAAATAGGTAGTAAAGTTATCATTGCTTATGATTGGTAATTTTTTTTTTCGTCTATTAAAAAGAAGCGGTAACGTTTCAATAAGCGATTTGATGACAAAAAGAAAAGGCCGTTATTAATGCGCATCGGAGGCAAGATTCTCTTTTGATGCCCATTAATCCATTAACGCGTCACGATGACGTCTCGTCATTACAACATTCTTCATAAGCATTCCTAAGTCGGAGAGACAGAAAAAAAGGTAAAGCACGCGGCAATACTCACAAAGAAGAAAGACGGAGTACGTATATGTATATGTAAAAAAAAAAAAAAAAAAATAGAAGGTAATATCGAGAATGTCCCGGAAAAACTTCTACAAAGGACAAATGAGAGAGAGAGAGAGAGAGAGAGATATTAGCTCGCGTATGTTTACACTCGCGGTAATTGGACCACGACATGACGGGCTATCTTGCGCACGAAAATCTGCTGACTTATTGTTTGTCCGGCGGTGAGTATAATCCAGTGACCGAACTCTTATTTTTTTTTTTTTTTTTTTTTTCTTTTTTTTTATTCTTTTTCTCTCGAGGTATCGCTTTCCTTCGGTAAACGCACTTCAGAACGACGCGACGAAGTCGATCGATTCTCGATCGTTGGTAATCCATGTATGTGTGTGTGTGTGTGTGTGTGTTGAAATGAGTCTCTCTTGGCTTCTTCTTGTGTCAACTGGGCAGTTATAGCGTATTGGAAGTGTGATTGTTTGGAAAATGCAATGAATTTAATTAGCAATGAGCCGGAGAAAGAAAAATTGCGATGTATACACGTTTTAAAATTTTCTTAGTTTAAAATATTTTAAAATTTTTAAAGATAATTTAATAAAACATTTAACTTAATCTTATATTACAATTAAGTAACATAATTCAATGATGTATTTTTCATAAACACTTTTAAATTTTTTCTTGGCAGTCACGTGAAAAAATAAAAATATTTATTCCGAGTAAGAATATGTACAAAAATATCGATAGTTTATGCTTCCAATTGAACATTAAACATCTATTTTCTTAGCGCTTTTATAAATTTTAATTAAAAAATTCTTTCTCATTTAAAATTAGTAATCTTTATTTACAAATGTTAATAACATAAACTTGAGAAAGAAAAAGAAGCAATAATTACATTTTCCAACTTAATATCTTTCATTTTGTTATCCACTTCTAAAAAAAAAAAAAAAAAAGAAAAAAAAAAAGCAGAGAATAAAAAAGCAAACGAATTAAATCCCGAAGCTTCGTAAATAAAAAAATAAACGAAAAGAGCACATACTCTATAGCTGCAGCTCGCGTCATGTACGTATACAACTACAGAGGAAAAGGAAGTGGAAAGTACAGCTTAAGTGAAATTTTTTTTCCCGCCCTGATATAACGCATCGAGCGTATAAAATCGAGGGGAATTGAAAAATGCTCGGAGCTCGTCTCACACTTACACATACACACACCGATGCACAAGCGTGAGTAACAGGAGGTGGATCCTTACGGCTTGACTCTCATCTCGACATCTTGTCGTTCCACCGCTTCTTCTTCTTCTTCTTCTTCTTCTACGGCTAGTATCTCGAGCTGGCGTTGAGAGAAGTCGACGGAAGGTACGGAAAAAACAAAAAGAGAGTGAATTAATAGTGAGTTTTTTTTCTACGGTCTATTTGTGTGAGAGTAAGAAAATGGGAGACAAGGTTAGGCTGGAATTTAAGAAGCGATTTTGTTTCTTGCTTTATTTTTAATGAAGAATTTGTAAAAGAAAATAAAAAAAGCACGCTTAGTTTATAACGAAAAAAGTCAATCTATAAATCGATAAAATAGTTTCGACAAGAATTTCATCGCAAAACATTGCACGAATCCTTAAAATAAACGCACGAAAATTTTTTCCTCGCTCGTGACAGCACACCTCAAACGAAACGTCCCGTATCTCCCAACGATGCATTATCCCAACCCAGCGCGAATGTAATTACCCAGTCCCCATTTTAAGCGCGAATCAAAAAACAGAAAGAGAGAAGAGGACAGTCGGCCGAGCGCGAACAAAGAAGCGCCAAGACTCTTCCCGTCTATGCATATATATTTATACGTGTGTATACGTCTATTACATGTCTAGAACAATGGAATATAAGGATAAGAGCGATATAAAACGCGTTACGCGACTCTCCTTCACGCGCGCGTATATATCGAAGGGCGTGCATTTAATTATCTTTTAATTTTTCTTCCTTACACGACGCTCCCGTATAATTATCCTTATCGTACGGCGCCATTGTCGGGCATCTCACTCTCTTAAAATAAGCCGATGCGCGAGCGGTATTTAAATCATTATTTTATTTCAATTAGCTTGCTCTTTTTCTTGTTTTTTTTTTTTTTTTTTTTTTTTTTTCCATCGGTGAGATATTTTCTCATGTAAGCGCTGACACGTCGCGTTTAATGATTATCATGGAATTTATGAATATTCGCGAAAGAGCGTTAAGGTGTCTTTTTTTTTTTTTTTTTTTTTTTTATCGTGGTATCTAAAAGTAAGAATAAAGCGAATCGCTTTCACTATCGAATGGTAAATTAAAGTCTTGTTTAGAATTCGTTTGCACTACCACATAATTTGTTTTTTATGAAAATATTTCAAAAGCTTTATTTAAAAAGAGTATATTCAAAAAATTTTATAAACCATCGCAAATGAACTCGCGCTCGCGTAAAACACAAAGCTCCGTACAGCTGTGTGTTTTACAATCGCGTCCATCAACGCTCGGGCGCACTTGTAAGACGAGGTGACAACAGGTTAGAACATACAGCGATATCTCATCGACTCATTCGAGCCGCGTTCGATGGGATTTAGATAGGACACGGGATTGTCGTCGCGATGATTTTTGACGTATGTACGCGCAGATTGTTTTTTTTTTTTTTTTTTTTTTTTTTTCGTTAGAAGGACTAATGCACGATTAATTACACGATGCCCTTCGGTTATCAAGTGATCTTTTTTTTTTTCTTTTTTTTTTTTGTTCTTTTCGATTTTGATTGTGAAATGGCCCAAACTTATGGGATTGGCTTAATGTTTTGATTGGTTAAGGATTGATTGATACGTTGTTTAGTATTAATTGACGATGCTTGTAATTTTATCGTCCGATTAAAAGTTTTACTTAATCTTATAACTATATCTTATAATTAAAATTTATATTATTTAAAGTATTTGGTGATTCGTTAAATATTTTTTTTTTTTTATCTATACAAAATTACATCCGGTACATCACTCGATAATACAATAACGTTTTTAATAATCACAATCGTTGGTTAATCTACATCAAGTTATTTTTTGTAATCATCGAAAAAGCTTCGAAAGTTTACTTACCAAATTTAACATAATTTATCTCCATTTGAAAAAATATTCACGTCAAATTCATCCTTACGCGTTCGCTAAAGTATGTAACAACGGAGGGACGAAAAAACACCGCAAATATATCCAAAACATCCATTCGTCAATGTCCTTCTCTTCTTCCCCTAGAAAAAAAAAATTCCCTGTCAAAGTAGGCCTTCTAACTCACAAAAAAAAAAAAAAAAAAAAAAAAAAAAAAAAAAAAAAAAAAAAAAAAAAAAAAATGTGAAGAACAAAAATGGCGCACACGTGTAATTTGCCCTCCGGAAATCTGAGAATCTCGAACGATTCCACGCTTTTTTTTTCCTATTTTCACAAACTACGTCGAAAAGTTTCGGAGCATGAGTTGTACCAAGAGTTCTTTCTGCCAGTCTCTCTGAAGGTGGTGACTCGGTTGTTTTTTTCTCTCACTCTCTTTCTTTCTTTTTCTCATTCGTGGGGATGAAGGCGCGGGCACGCGTTAAGAAAAAGTCTCGATTGAATTTGCGCTTCTCGAGATTTTCATGCGACGGTTTCCGTTTTCGGTTCTTGGAGTTGTGGATTATGCAGTGGAAGTGGTAAATTTTTTTTTTTTTTTTTTTTTTTTGAGAAATAATGGGAAAAAGATAATTATTTTGTGTTTTTAAACGTTGATTCGATTCAATAATGCTACAATTAAATTTTTGTGAATGCATATTTTTTTAAAAAATTGTTTAATTAATAGTCAAATTTTTTATACATATATTTTCTTTGTTTTTCTTATAAATCATTCACCTTTGTTAATATTTCGATTAACTTATTGTACCACTTAAAATTTCTCACTTCTTCTTCTAATACTAGTTCGATACTTCACTTCTCGCTTCCATTTTTCTCATTTTTTATCGATTCTTCCTTTCTACTTTTTTCTTGTCTATTCTCCATTTTTCTATTCACACACTTACATCTATTTCTTTATCTCATTTAATTCTCAGCATTCGAGACAAAAAAAAACCCACATTTTTACAATCTTTTTCTCTCTCTCTCTCTCTACTCTTAATTCTCGTCACATTACATCTTCTCTTCTCTTTCATTCTACGCATACCCATTCCGTTTCTCCCACACACCTTCTCTTCCCTTTCTCCGGCGCAGTTCGAGCCGAGCCCATCGAGCCTAACCCATACCAGAACCCGAGCAAAGAGAGAGGGGATAGAGAACCCAACAAGAGAACGGCTCTTTCTCCCCTCTCCTCACCCTCGCACACATTCTCTTTCTCTCTCTCTCTCTCTAGCTTTCGGTTCTCCCATTGTAATTCAGGAGGGCGGCCATGCTGGTGGAGCCGAGGAAAGCGGCGGCGATTGGTCCGATCCCTCGCGCCTTCCCTTCTTCCTTTCTTTTTTTTTCACGTTCGCTCCGAAACACCAAGAGAGAGAGAGAGAGAGAAAGAGAGAGAGAGAGAGAGAGAGAGAGAGAAAGGATAGAAGTAAGTCGAAGAGAACACACAATGACCGATCCGTGTACGTCACATAGTAGTCTATATCCTTCGGCAGTACGCGTAGCCAGTGACTAAGTTTTACCTCTTCGCATCTGTTTTTTGATTTTGGATATGTTTTGTATAAGTGAAATGTGCATCGCTTTGTTTTTCATTTAATCCATTATTTATTTATTTATTTATTTTTTTTTTCATCGTATCCGTTAAAAAAACTGCGAACAATTTTTTTGCCACGAGAATTTTTTATCTCCCTTCTTTCTTTTTGTTTTTAGTGAGTTGGCCGAGTTAGACCGGAGCTAACAATTGAATTTGAAACTGTGCGATTAAATACTAAAGTCTCGTTTGTTTTTTGTGAATTGACTAATTTCCGTACATGATGGAACTATGGTTTTAATTCGATTAAATTTTGGAGTACAAACAAGTGTGTAATTTGTTCAGAGACTGTTTTAAAATAAATATGTTAAACGAGTGATGACTGTGTAATTGTATTGTGATTTGATCGATCGAACGTAATTGTAGTTTAGCGGATTTACAGCCGTTGAAGAATAAATTTAAGGTACGCTGAATCTAAAATGTTAAATGACGTTTTGAGAAGAAATTATTATTTACAATAATCAAATAATGACAGTACGAATAGCTAATAATAACAAATTTTAAATTGAAAAAAGCCCATTATTTTTTTTTAATTAAAAGATTTCTTAAAGCTTCCGCAATTGCCTAATTCTTGTAGCTCAATTCACTTCTTATTAATCAATTGTAAATAATGATAATTAATACGATAATAAAGCAAATTTTCATTCGTCGTAAATTGAAATGGTAATTGCGTTTTGTAATATTCGCCGTCGCTTGATATTTTTGAACCTTGAATATTCGTAAGCATTAATTATTCATACAAAATATTATTTATCGTGATGATCGGTAAATTAGTACGATACATTCCATTAAAAAATTTTCCAATGAAACTTCTCACTCAATTTCATTCGATTCACCCCGTATTAAAGATCTACAGAAAAATTAAAAATTTTGCGTTGAACGAAAGCTCGAATGTAAGAAAAGGGAAAAATCCATGCCATCCATTGATACAATTATCATCCTCCACGGGTGAATGAAAATCTACGCTTCCGTATCCGATTGGTCAACGGTAAACGACAATGATGTCCAATCGCCGGCGCGTTGACAACCTAACAAATCGATCCCGCGGCGACGTTGACTTTTACCGCGAATTTTTCACGGGATTCTATAATGCGTTTAACGACGAGGATATAGTGGAAGGGGTGGAGGGGGGGGGGAAGTTTATTGGAGATCGTTAGGAGTGTGATGAATTTCGGCTAAATAGTTTCGGATTTTTGAAGAATAATGGCAACGGTAATGGGATTTAATTTAATTCGAGACGATGATTTAAAGATTCAATTAAGTTTTGCGCGCGTTTTTGGAAAATAATACGATTTTCGTTTTTATTGTGTACGATATTTCTTTTTCTTTTTTCTTTTTTTTTTTTTTATTTATTGGGACTTAAAGAAATTTTCGTAAAATCTTTATGTAAAATTGATTCAGAGATTTTACAAAAAATTTTATTTACAATTATTACTTGGCGATTGACCTGTAAATGTAATATAATATCAATTACAATAAAAATAAACAAAATTATTATTTCTTTATACAATATTCTGGTATAATTAAAGTGTATACAATATTTTAATTATCCGTCGGAAGACGTTTCTAAAAAAATTTCTATGCCACTGAGTTGTATTTTCATCAAATTCATAAAATTGCTAATATTTATTTTATCGCAACGCTACATGATACAAAAATAATATATATATATATATTTTTTTTTTTATTTTATTTTAAAAAATATTCTTTTAACGATTTAAAAACGATAAAATTATTCAAATAATTCTTCAATAACCTCATTTATTGATTAATATCGTTTTTTAAAAACCTATACATCCGCTTTAAAAAGTACTCATCAATGAAAATGCGTTTTGCCATTAACATTAACCGTAACATCCGTCTAACAATACTTTCCAAAGTTTTAAAAAAAAAAAAAAAAAAAAAAAAAAGAGAGAGAAAGAACAGTCAACGACTCCTCCATCATAAGAAAAAGCGGCACGAAAAACGGCATATCTATGTATACGTACATCATAAACGTTAATCTAAAAAGTGACCGCACGGCGAAAAGTTATGAGAAATGATCTGTCAGAAGGAAATCTCTTAGATTTACCGGCGAGTTCAAAGCCGTCGTCGTCGTTCTCGTCGTCGTCGTCGTTGTTGAAGTCCTATTAGTCGACGAGAAGAAGGCGAGATGCGATCGGGAATGAATTTTCACTTTGGGCCTAAAGCGCTTTTACCGACGCTGTACCAAGCGGCGGCTTGCATTTTGTCAAGGATCGATTGTGTGTATGGAACGATCGGCGCGTGCTTTGATTGTTTTCAATTTTTATTTTAAGTGAATTTAACGAACGCATAAAAATTTATTTAACGTCGAATTTTTTAAATACGAAAATATCGATCGTAATTTTTTATTAAAAACTTAGATATTCTAAAAAGAGTGCTGTTAGTTACAATAAATAAAAAAAAAAAAAAAAAAAAAAAAAAAATAGGTAAAAAGAAAATGTAAATCAAGAAAGTAAAAGGATAGACAAGCGTGAAACCAGCCAATAAAAAAATCGTCCTCCATTAAAAATCATCGCCGACTCTATTTTAAAAGAAGCCACATCGTGGGATACAACACAACGAGGGCAAATTAAAGGGTAGCTTAATAACCGCGGCGAATTATCGGCTGTGCCATTATAATCATTAAGACCGAGACTCGATGCGACTTGTTAACTCTTTTGGTAATGATAATAAAAAAGAATATCGGATCGTGGATTAAATATAACTTTTTATGACGATTTTATCGTTAAATTACTTTAAATTGAAATTGTAAAAAGTAGAAAAAAATTAATTGGGTGTTAAATATTTGGATAATTGACGATTATTTGCGATAATAATAAAAGTAGACATATGCGCATGTGTATGCATTTCTAATATTCTGAATTTAAAAAAACGATGTACATACAACTTATTGAATAAAAATCTTTTGGATCGTCAGATTATCCTCATTCAACATTTGAATCACTAATTACACGAGAAAAATAATGAAATCGTTCTCAGTTTTTACTCTCCTTATGTAAAAATCTCGCAGCCCTCAAGGTAACTCGAATATTCGTACGCGTAATTAACAACGCACTCGCCGATCTCGACTTTTTCGAAAGCCTCGATGAACAACAAAACATTCACAACCAGCCAAAAGTTTATCCTTCTGAAAAACCGCGAAATAAAGAACTTCCGTGACTTGTTTACTTAGAGAGAAAAAAAGAAATTCGAAATGAATAATAATAAAAATTTGTGGAGTAACAAAAAAAAAAAAAAAAAGAAAAAGAAGATGCGGAGAAGGCTTTAATCCCCGCGTGAGAAGAGAATCCGTCGGTCGGCATTTGTTGGAAAAACAGTGGAAAAGGATTCCGAGTCGTTCCCTCGGTACAAAATTCCGAAAGGGATAGGAAAAGGCAAGAGAGAGAGAGAGAGAGAGAGAGAGAGAGAGAGAGAGAGAAACGCGGGCGATGTTGTTTAAGATAACAATCTACTGGAATAATAATAACAATAATTTCACTCGAGAAAAAGAGAGAGACGCGACTCGAATGAATAGCGACGATGGGCTATGCGAGTTTCGAGTGAACGCATCGCTGATGCACTGAGAAAAAGAGTAAGATGAATATGAGAGAGATGAATATGAGGTTAGAATATGAGGCGAGGATTGAATCAAGAGGAAATAAATGATGCGATGTTAAAAGATGGATGGGAGGACGTCGAGTCGTAAAGTTATAATAAAGTGTGAATTAAAACGATATTTAATATCGTAATTTGACTTTATCGTTTTAATTGGCGAATTTTTAAAATTTTTATAAATTATATAAAGATAGAATACGATATTTATCAACGGACTTGAATAGTTTTAATTATACAGTGATCAAATAATTTGTGGAAAAATTTTTACATTTTTTTATTTATTAACAATAAATTGGTTCTTTCTCAAATTCTTTTTCTTCAACTCAAATTAACTCGCGTTAAATAAAAAAAAAAATAATAATTCCATTAATTAAAATTACATAAAAAGAAAGTCAGAAACCTCATCATCGACGTATTATTTCCGTTAAACAAACCCTACAAAACCGAACAACAAACTCTAAGGAAAAAAAAAAAAAAAAAAAAAAAAAAGGAAAAAGAAAAAATCAACCAAGAATTTGTTCGAAAAAAAAAATAAAAGCAAAAAGTTAACTACACTCTCAAAGCGAGAACAGACGGGCAAAGGCAATCCGGCGACGAAAGCCGAACAAAAAGAAGCCCCCCCCCCTCTCCCGCCCTTGAAAGAAAAGATGAAGAAGAAGAAGAAACGAACGAAAGAAAGAAAGAAGTAAAGAAACGTAGGCTTACGGCGATTGGTCGTAGGGCGTCGCCTATAGCGTCGAGCCAGTGCCGCAGGTGTAAGCCCCGCTTTTGTTCCCTCAATTAGTTACGTGTGTAGTCGTCGCCCCCACCCGAAAAAAGTATATAAATATATATGTATGTATATATATATATATATATATATATATATATATATATATATATATATATATATATATATATATATATATATACATGTATATGTTCGCGTACACGCGATCATATACCTGCGAGCTAAGACGTCGGGACACTCAGGTCAAAAAGTCAGGGAGGAGAAAATGAGCTCTCTTCGATTTTTCTGACGATTCACGGAGCTATGGGAACAAAAAACCACTCGCGGGCTTTTCCGACGAGTTGTAATTAAAAAATTTTGTAGGGGAGAAAGGTATCGAGGAGATTGGATATATGGAGAAGAAAAAAAGACATAGAAAATGAGCGGAGAATTGCTTTGGGGTTATAATTGAGATTTTAATCGGATCGAGAATCGGTTTTGAGATTTTTTTTTTTATTTTCATAATAAAAAAAGTTATAGATTTTATTTTATAGTTATAGAAATTTTATTTCATCTATTGATTAAATGTGCGTTTACGATGAGCAAACTTACCATTTACGTTATATTTTAATTCAAATTTAACGTATAAAGAAAAAATAAAAAAAATAAACCAAATACGATAGTTGTTAAAAACTATTCGTATATTCAACTATTTTTCACATCACCTTTCCGGTGAAACTATATGTGTTCCCCTTACAAAAAGCCCTCTGCGTTATTTAAAAGAAGAATAAACGCACTCGAAAGAATAGCACTCCGAAAATACAGGAAACCTTCACCTCTTACTCTTCTTCACAGGTGAATACATCCTAAACGCGGGAAGCGGCTGTTCCACGTCACCATCGGCCGAGGATTCCGATCAACAACAACAACAGCAACAGCAACAGCAACAGCAACAGCAACAAAATCCGTTGATCCAAGAGGAAGAGGATCAGCAGCTGTTGAGCGACGCGAGCTTGGGCGATCTCGTAGGTCTGGGCGAGGACTCGCTCGGCCTCAACGACAGCTTGGGCCTCGAGAATGACTTCACCTCGGATTTACTAGGCGATGGCTGCTTGTTAGACGGCTGCGCCGCCGTCGACGGATTCCTCAGCAACGACTCGCTCGGTCTACCCGACGAATTCAATCTCGAGGAGGCATTGCAACTCGTCGGCCTCGATGAGGTCCAACTCGAGGTTGGTACTTCGTTATCGTATCTTTTTTTTTCCTTATTTTTATATTATTATTCCTTTACTTCTGTTTTTTATTAGTAAATTTTAAGCTTAATTAAAGCCATAAATTACATTGACTTTGATTTTTATTTATAATATATTGATGAATAATTTCTTACGTTTATAGCTTTATATTATTTTCATTCAAAAATTAATTTCTACAATGAAATATCCATTTAAATTTTCTACCATGATAAAAAAAAAAAAAAAAACAAAAAAAAAAAGAATTTTTAATCATCATAAAAAACTTCTTCTACTCGATAAAAAAAAAACAACAAAAATAAATAAAATCCGCGATTCTAAATCGCACGATCCACGCATCGTAAAATTTACAGAAGAAGCCGGAAGTAAATAAAAAGAGCGACGAGGATTCCGACGGCGCGCGCAGCGACTCGCGCGCTTCTACCTCCGAGAACGAGGAGGACAGCAGCCCCAAGGATACCGACTCCGACAACA
Source organism: Chalcis sispes (assembly GCA_949987625.1). Taxonomy (NCBI): domain Eukaryota; kingdom Metazoa; phylum Arthropoda; class Insecta; order Hymenoptera; family Chalcididae; genus Chalcis; species Chalcis sispes. The sequence goes on along the minus strand of OX465098.1, from coordinate 15,213,451 downwards.
TGATTCACACGCCGCAATATCACCACCCTCATCATCCTCATCACCGCTCGTTTCAGGTAAGAGCCTCGTGTTATTCTTACAACTTTATCCCACCTGACGTCTAAGACGCTTTTATTTTCTTTCGTTTGATCGTTAAGTTATGCTCGCGCGGTTTCAGGTGTGAGTTTATTCTTTAGAGATTATTAGCTGCTATTTTTTGTTAGTTTATTTTATTATTTAAAATGTAGAATGGACGTTTTTAAAGATTATGTAAAATTTTTGGATTAAACAAAGATAATGGTTGACGTGTGCAATTGTTTAAAATTACGTTAATAATTAACTACTCGACGGATTTCTTAATTACGAGGCTTCTTAATCATAGGATGAATCTAAATATTATCAATCAAACGTGGATATCAATATTCTGTTATTTAACATACACGTGTAGAATATTTAACATAAAGTATGCTTTAATATTTCTTTTCTATAATTAGCCACGATTATATCTCAAACATATAATTAATACATTACAACCGAGCACACAATAGCCTCGCACCCAAAAATAAGTCCATACTATCTCCATTCGATTCGATTTCTTTAACCAAACGAAATAAAGGAAACGGATATAAAAAGAAATAGAAAATCAGAGAAAAGATAGCGAATAATAAAGGGTTTTCCCGAACGAGATTTTAAATCACACGTACTGCGAAGTAGAGAAGAAAAACGAACGGAGGAAAAGATAAGAGAGAGAGAGAGAGAGAATCGTCGGTGAAAAGTCAGGTACATATACAGCCGCAACGGCACAGTTAGACGTTTGGCGTTTACGGTCCATAAACGAGGCATACGGTTATTTACCGGCGATCGAGCGCGCACCGAGTCCGCACCCAGCAATTATCCCTCGTAACCGCGGCTTTTAATGCTCTCTCTCTCTCTCTCTCTCTCTCTCTCTCTGTCTTTCTTTTTCTTGAACGCAACCGAGGCGCACCGACGGATGTTACATGTGTAACTCTTGCGTATATGTATACTTTTCGACGAAATTAATGCCGGCGACGAGGTTGTTTTTTTTTTTTTTTTTTTTTTTTTTTTTTTTGTTTTGTTTATCAAATGTCCTGCATTTTTTTTTATGATGAAGGTTGTATTTTTACTTTTTTTTTAGTGGGTTGGTTTTAAATCGCGTTCGATTCTGATTGGTAATGAAATTGGTGAGAAAAGAAAAAGGAGAAAATTAATGGATCGTTTTATAAAATATTTGAAGGAACTATAATTAAATGGGGTTTTGTAACGATTCTGCGTTAAATTTCATTGAAATTTTATTAAAAATTTTAACAAATTATACTACATTGAAATTATAGATATTTAATTTAAAATGAAAATAAAAAATTAAATTATCTTTCTTATTTTCCAAATGAAAAAAAAAAAAAAAAAAAAAAAATCGTTATTTCAATTATACTTGCAATGAAATCAATAGATCAATCCATACACGTATTTTAATATTCTTTTTAAACATTATATCTTTTTAAACATTTAAATCATTAAATTATTGTTACTTATTGTTTTCTCAACTTACAAAGAAATATCATTCTGATAGAAAAAAGTATTCGATGAGTAACAAAATATGGATAAAATTATTACTTTTTAGTAAAAAAAGTACGTAAGAAAAACGTCTTTAAATAAAAAAAAAAAAAAAATTGCAAAGTATTTTAAAATGACGTTAAATGGTAGTTAATTTGCTGTAATAATCCTTACTTGAAGATGTAATTTTTTCATCAAGAACGTAAAACATTATACATAAAGTTGATATTAAGAAAAAAAAAAACAAAACAAACATCGCTAAATCATTAGAACACAATAAATCCGGTCTAACCGCTACTATATATTTCATGTAACCATAAAAAGATATTAGCAATTGTTTTACGAATAAAACACGGCTATTTGAATCATGAAAAATAACAATTCATACGCGTTGTCAATCGTTTATTTCTTTTATTTTTCTTCAAAAGTTCTAACACAACCTTACACTACAGCCGTAATCCTAATACAACCGCTCTGAAATTTCCCGCTAAATCCAACTCATTAGCCGCAATAACAATCTTTTTTGCGCTTCCTACGAAAAGAAAAAAAAAAAAAAAAATGAAGAAGAAAAATACAGAGCGGAGGGACGCACAAGCAACAAACGGAAAACGGCGCTCTCGACAATCAAGCATTGAGAGAGAGAGAGAGAGAGAGAGAGAGAGAGAGAGAGAGAGACCTCACAAGTCGAATATAAAACAGAAAGCGCCTGGAAAATGGCAAATATCCTCGGTACTGTGTATATATTTCTTTCTCTCTCTTTCTCATGTCTTGGCTACTCTCGCGATCATAAATCCAGGCAATAAACAACTATTAGCAATCGCGCGACACTCATTGCCGAGTAGCGCACTTGAACAGGGGGAGAGAGAAGGGGGGAAAGTTTCAGGACGAGGTTATGCAACCATCTCGCACGGGAATATTTTTACGAGCGCGCTGATTGTAATTGTCGCCGTGGCTTTTAAAGGATATATATATATATATATAAACACCACGGGCAGAGGGGGTTAAGATTTAACGTGTAGGTTACGGCTGCCTCTTCCGCGTCGTGGCCTCGCGACATGCGACAAAGATGCTTTTTCGCGTATCTACTGCACTCATACACATAAACACACGCGCGCGGATTTGTAATGATAGACCCAAGAAAAACGCTCGTTTCTTTCGCGTTCTTGTCATTTTTTTTTTTTTTTTTTTTTTTTTTTTTTTTTTGTTGTCGTTTCGGTGCAGTTTGCACTGATTATTTTTGTAAACGTCGGGATTATTGTTAATGTTAAGAAAGAATTTACTACGATGATGTAACGAATTAAATTGCATCGCTGAAATTTTTAATTAAAGTATGCGTAATAAATGCAACAATAATAACGAAAGATTATTTTAACATTGTTTAATTAACTTTCAATCATTTATTCAGCGTTCTATTGTAACGACACTTTGCTTCATGAGAAAAAAAAAAAAAAAGATTATTTATTCTTGAACGATCCAGAAATTAAACGATGTTTAGTACTCACTATTTGACCAGGTACCGAGTGCCGGAAAAATTTCCTAGTTTCACCATAGCGCTGGAAAATTATAGCCGCGCGCTCGCGTAAAAATATCGAAAATATAAATCATACAGTTACCGGATTAGAAATATTAATAAGCGCATAAAAATCAAGAAAGAAATACACGCGATCGTTACACGGGGAAGAAATCAGCGCCAAGGATACAACAACAACAAAAAATAAATAAAGAAAGAAAGAGAGAGAGAGAGAGACAACGAAGGGAAAACCGCGGACTTAAAACGTTTAAGTGGCCGCCGCTAGTATGGCCCCTCCGGGCGAACTAGGCCCGTAATTCTCTCTTTCTCTCTTACTCCACCCTGAACCTCGCGGTTCCGTCATGCGGCTACAAATCAAGAACCTCGCCCCCCCCCCCCACACACTAAA
>OX465098.1:15104981-15204981 GCA_949987625.1 Chalcis sispes | reverse complement strand
CGTTGCGCCTCACTTGCGCAAGGTTGTTGCTTTTAAAAAAAAGAAAAAAAAAAAAAAAGAAAAAAAAAAAAGGAAAAATATGAGCGATGATAAAAACGATAGAAGAAAATGTATGCGTTTAGAAAAATTAAAGCGGGTGCGGTTGGATCGTAAGTTTTTATTTAAGATTGTTGACATATATATATATATATATATTTTTTTTTTTGTTTTTTTTTTTTTTTTTTTTTTAATGATTTAAGATGTATTTTGTTTAATTTAAATAACGTTCTAAATAGATGGAAAAAAAATTTATATCAGACTCTTTTAATGTTATGATTTAAAAAAATTTATTTTAAACAACACGATTTATAAATATAAATTTAAAACAACAGATGAACATTAGCACAATATCGGAAAGATCACAAGTCCAAAAATAAAAAAAAAAAAATTTCAAAAGAAAAAGAAGAGCTCAAACAAACCTTGACCAACCAACATTAGCATAAAATTTCTAGTCGTTTCCCATTAAAAAAAAAAAAAAAAAAACAAACAAAAAAAAAGTCTGAAACAATATCGTTGTCGCTGCGTATACCTTCATCTCCGTCATCACGACGATGTACGCACTGCAGATTTTGTCTTGGATGCCATAAGTAAGAGAAAGAGAAAAAGAGAGATAGAAATTTCTCCGCGCAGTTACACGCTGCGTACGTCAAACAACGACGAGTCTTCTTTACGAGAGCGAAGAGAATTTGTAATATGGAAAATGATGTCGCTAAGTTGTACAGATCAGCCGCGACAAACTTCCAGTAAATTTACAGCTTCGTCAAAGCAACTCGCGCTGTGTGTATACTCTCGTAACTTCTTCTTTACGACAGCAGATGCATAGAGCATGAGAAATTCATATATTTCTCTCGAGAGTGCCCGAAAAATATGTATTTCGCAGAGAGTGAGAGAGAGAGAGAGAAGATTCAGGAAGAGAGCTGTGATAAATCGCGCCACTCGTAAAAGTCCGCGCGCAACGTTCTTAGCCCTACTGCAACGTCTCTCCTTCTCTCTTTCTCTCTCTTCGAAGGGATTATTATTGTACCGTAAACGAAGCGAGCAGAGTCGATCGTTGGCGTAACCTTTGGCTGGTAGACGCGCGATAAATAAAATCTATGTTGATTTTGAGGTATTTTCCGCACGCTCGAGTTGGCTACCTTATGGACTCCGAAATATATAGCAAGGAAGAATAAGTTGTTTTTTTTTCTTTTTTAAACGATGTTTGCATAGAGTTAGGTATAGACAGGAGCAACTATTGCTTTATTTATTCGCATAAGTTGTGGAATGAATAGATATTGAAATTTACAGTTATCCTAGTTTTAAGGTAAATAACGATTGAAAATTGTTGGTTTTCGAGCGATTATAGCTTTTTAAAAAATTAACCAACCTAAAAATTTATTCTTCTTTTTTTATTTTAACGTAACTTTGATCGTTAAAAAGAAATTAAAATTATTCTTATACGTTATTTTTTTACCAAATTGATCATAAAAAAAAAAAAAAAAAAAAAAAAACGTTCAGAAATGTCGCATGAAAAACAAATTATTGTACGCACACGTAGCTCAAAATTTAAAATATTTCAATCTCAAAGTCCATTATGCCCCGAAAATAACCAAATAAACAGACGTTAGCTCCACCCATCGTAGATTTTCATTGAGTATCCGCCGGGGGTAGAAGAAGCGTGACCGCGAGCCCAAATTAATTTGGGCCTTACAAGAGAAAGAGAAAAAGAGAAAAAGAGAGAGAGAGAGAGAGAGAACTGCACCGTCCATCCCTCGTAAATTTTAATTTCTCCCTTGTCGTTTCCGTGTCTCCTACGAGCGATGAGATACACAACGCACGCACACATACATACATAAACTTCGTCTAAGAATCTAAAAGAGAAAGAAACCGTAGTTTTGACAGCCAAGTGACCGCCCATTCGGTCCTTAAGTCGTAATTAAGTGGTCGACCAGAAGCTTTCCGCAATTTCGACGGACGGATTATCTCTCTTTCTTTCTTCGGCTCATGGACCCATATTTCGTGCCGTTTTCACCTCCGCTCGGCTATTTATTTTTCTCTTTTATACATTTACGCGCTTCTGTTTGAACGGTGGAAGTATCGAAGCCGGTGAGGGTTACCTATTTGGGCACGGAATAGGAAATAAGGATTTTACGAACGGAAGAGATTTACAAACGGATTGCGAGAGTTAACTTTGCGGTTACGTTTTAGTTCCTGCTTTCTGTTTTTACAAAGACGTCGAGATTTAAGACGTGCCTTTTTACGATTACGTTGTATTTTAACATTTTTTTTCTCCAAAATTTACGTTAATTGTGTTTAAAAGCGTTCGTTTAAAATTTTTGCTTAAATTCGGAAAATTTTTAAGGCAAAAAAAAAAGTAAATTAATCCCCGCGCGTAAATTTAATCCAATCCGCAACAGAGCATGAATTTATTATCCATAAATGAAAGCCATTGCCCGGCAATCAAACGATCGTAAAGGCAATTTTAAAGCGAGGAATAGTTATACACAATCCTTTGAACGACAATAATCGAAAAGTCAAGCGTGACTATTCAATTACAACGGGATGATTGTGTCTCTCTCTCTCTCTCCGCGTCAACGCGCGAGGAAGAGAAAAAAAAAATAAGTAAATAATGGCACCTTGTCATCGCGCCCAAAGGGACACACACACACACACACACAAACACACACACACACACATATGCGCGTGCACATCCTCGCGATTACCTTTATTTCTCATTACGACTTCCGCGACGAGTTCGTAAATCCCTACGGCGTTAGCGGATAGTAGTGTCCACGTCGTGTATATACGGACAATTTTCGCATTTTCATTAACGCGCGCCGGACGATTGTCCCACATAATCGCACGTACACGCAAATAAATATGAGTTGAAATTGTTTGAAAATTCGCGCGGGTGAATATTAAAGTCGAACGGTCGTTTATTAGCGCCGCGAGAAATTCAATTGCGATGATCCAGCGAGATGTTAATGACGCGAAGCAATTTTAATTCTTACGTTGTTGCTTTACTATACCGATCTCGCGATGAATTTTTGTGATTATAATTTTTTCCTTTTGTCTTTTTTTTTTTCCATAAAATATTTTATGTTAATTTTGAGATCGAGATATTGTGTCGCGTTGATGATAGTTTGATTTTAAAAATTTGTTACTCTTGCGAGAATGCTAATGCGTAGAGAATTTTCGAAAAAAAAAAGAATATTAAATACAACAAAAAAAAAAAGGTTAAAAGAAACTCTTTGCAGTAATAAAGATATAAAAGCGTCACATTATTCTCTAGCTGTCTTTAAAAAAAAAAAAAAGAACAGTAATCGACAACTTTAACGTAACAAAAGTGTTTCTACAAATAAAAAAAAAAAAAAACAAGAAAAAGGCAATATTTTTCTAAAACCGTACAATTACCGACAGCCGATACCTTCGTTTGCACTTACGTACGCTGTAAAAAAAAAAAGAGAGAGAGAGAGGGAGAGAGAAAGAAAAAGAGTCTCAAACGCGGTGTATATTATACATCACCTCGTCGTGAACGGACAGAGAGGTTCGAGAGACTCTCTCTCGCGCTGCCGTTGCTTCTGCTGGAGGCTCGTTAATTACGCGCAGTCACTCACCGGACTGCAGGTGTTATGATTTATGCGCGTTGCGGTACTCGCGAGCTCTCCTCACCGCTCGATGCCGTACACCAAGAGAAAAAGAGAGAGAGAGAGAGAGAGAGAGAAAATCTCGTCCCGTTCCCAAAACCCAATATATGCGCGAGAGAGAGAGAGAGTTTGTCGCGAAAATATAATAATTCGCGGAGCGAATTAGAGGCTACTTTGGATAGAGAGAGAAAGAAGAGAGTTAGTACAGTTGTTGCTGAGACTTGCTTGGTTTGATGATGAATTTTTTTATTTCTTTTCATTTTTTCGAGCGACCGATAGAAATTGTGACTACGGGCTATGAGGATTTACCGGATCTTTAGTATTTTAGTATTGTTCTCGATAACGTTTTCTTCGAATTTGTTGTAATATAGGTGTAATAATAGTAACAAAGCTTAATAAATTAACTCGAGGTGAATTGCTCGTTCGAAGTGTTTTATTGATTTTTGATTGTCAAGATTTACGAGAGACTCGAATAATTTATGAATAATTCGTGCGCTTTAATGTCAGTGTAACAAAGAATTTTTATTATTCAGAATTGATCAACGCAAAGTAGAAACATTAGCGACTACAAAACGTTCGTAAAGAAAGAAAAAAACAATTAACAAACTAAAAAAAAACTTAAATTTTCAATCAGGAAAGATAACGTCGCACGAAAAACAAAGCTAATCGAAAACCATCGCGCGTTCTATCAAAATTAATATTGAATTTAACGCGAGTCGCTCAACCGAGTTCTCGAGGTTAATTCGTCACGGAATTTTTATCTCGAATAACAATTCGCTCAAAAGTGGCTCAAAAGCACACACAAGCGATTCTTAAAAGTGCTCCGTGAGTTTAAGAAGGTCGCGCTTCCGTCGCGAATAAATCTTTTTTGCTCCATCCTTTGCCGCGCATCTCTCTCTGTCTCTCTCTCTCTGTCTCTTTCCCTCTCTCGTCAAATCGCCCCGAACAAATCGCTCGCCTTCTTTCGACGTTTCTGCTCCTTTTTAACCGCGGTTCTGAAATTTTCAGGTTAATCTACGTCATTCGCGCGACGCTGCAAAAAACTTTCTCTGCTTGTATGTCTACGTGTGTGTGTGTGTGTGTGTGTGTATACTTTTATTTTTTTTATTCGTCGTAAGAACGACGAAAAACCAAAGCTATATTTAATTTCAGTTCCCGAGAGTAATTTTCTTTTATTACACACCGATTCCATAAACGTGAATTTTCCTCTTTTTTTTTTCAACGTTAATATTTCAGACGTTTTTGACAAAAATATCAATCAAGACATTATCCATATAACATTGATCTATCTTTTATAAAAATTTCCATCTCTATCAAACAAATAAAATGGTCCAAACTTCAAACCAGAAATCCTACAACTTACCAACAAAAAACAAGAAATAAAAAAAAAGTTCTCCCTCAACAACTCCATCCATCGGCGCACTTATCCATCCGCACTCGACTCTTCGATGTTTGCTCCGACGTCGTACAAGCGGTCCTTGACGCATCCTTCGATCCTTCGTCGCGTGCGCTAGAAACCGCCTCCGCGCACGCACGTCTACTCGATTGCTCGCGTCATTTGCATTTTTCGACGCGCAAACGTTGAGAGAGAGACAGAAAGAGAGAGAGAGAGGGGGGAGAGGGTGAAAAAAAAGACGCGTGTGACCTTTCCGTTAAGGTGAAATTGTTAATTAATGACTTATTTTTTTTTTTTTTTTTTTTTTTTTTTAAGTTTCAAGATTGTATTTTACCTCTTTTTTTTTTTTCTCGCGTATATATACTTTTTGCCTAGAAGCTAAGATGAAGTGATTATTGGTGATTAAAGTAGCGTGTAATTAAGATTATTAGGTACGAAGGATAAATAAAAAGAAAAATTAAAAAATTAACAAAAAAATGCTGTTTGGTTGTTTATAGTTTTCGATATGTAATTACGAAAAACGTCAAACTATATTTACCGCGTATGTTTAAGTAGACAGGTTTTGTTTAAGATTCCTATGTTCGCTTCGACGATCCACTTCTTAAGCGTTTTGTTTGAATTTCCTTGTGTACTCTTAGAAGCACTTAAAATATAAAGGATTTTCAAGATCGAACCGACGGACAAAGTAAATTTCGTTGCGGCTGTAGAAACGTTTATTTTCGTTCTAATTTTTTTGTTTTAAATTTGTGTTTGATTAATTTGTCAAAAAGATTTTCTTTTTTTTTTTTTTCAATGTACTTTTTGATGAAAACAAATGTACTTGGAATAATTTTTTTTTTTTTTTTATTTACTATCAATTATTTGTTTTGTAAACTGTTCTTCAAATTACTTTAACTATCAAACTTTGCGATTATCTTGATGGCCAAAACTGTCAGTTACACAAATCATTGCTTACAAATTACCAATGATTTATGTATCTCGTTCACTTCCACGACGATCCATAATCCTGGTTTAATATCAATTGAACTTAACCATCCAAAAAATAAGAAAAACAAAAATCCCTAGAAGCAAAGTATCATTCACCGCCAATAAATAAACTCGCGATATACAACCATTGCGTAACTCTAACCTTCCCGATTGCTTTCCCTTAACCTTCGCGCGTCTAAAAAATCTAAGTCATCGGTGAATTTATCGACTTCATTCGCGGCCGGTCGCGCATTAATCATTCCGCGATCGTTTGGAGAACCGAAAACTCCTTAATCACTGGATTAACGGCCAAGGAGAGTTGAAAATGCATAAGGACGGTATTCTATATTCATATTTTCTAATGTTTCCTTTGGCTTTTTAATGCATCGTCACTCAATTTTCTCTTGTTAATATTGTCCCCGTCTTTCTTTCTCCTTTCGATCTTCCTAATCTCATTGAAGCTTGCTTTTATAGTTTATTGCGCTTTGAAAATGTTAAAGAAAGAGACGATTAAACGATATATCTATTATAATAAAGTGTTAATTTTATCAAAAATCTTTAAACATTTATGGAGTACGTAATGGTTAAATCTTTGATTGATAAAAAAAAAGTCTTCGCGTTTAATAAATCAATCTCTCAACGCAAAATATATATACCGTCTCGTCAAATTTTTCAAGGCAATTTATAAAAATCAAGCGCGAACTGTCGTAATTTCTCAATGAACGCGAATAACTGGAATTCCATTCGCGAGATCGATAAAAAGCGCGATACTTAAAGCTAAAAATAATAAGAAACGAAAGTACATAAAGAATCGTCGAATTCCTCGCTTTTTTTTTTTTTTTTTTTTTTTTTTTTTTTTTTTTATCCCTGATTTCCATTCACTCGTACTCGTAAGAGAGAAAGAGAGGGATAGAGACGCAATAAGTTAACGGCGGGACGTCGTGTAGTAGCTTTTGTTTGCTCGACTTATTTCTTTTTTTTTTTTTTTTTTTTTTCTTTCTTATCGCAGCTGGTACCGCGTGCGAAATGCGTAATGATCGCCGCGATGCGTTGCGAATTCGGAGGAAAAAAAGGATACCGACGACGACGACAATGTTTCAACACTCGATTATAATCTTTATCTCCGGGAGATTTGAACTTGCGATGATTGCTCACTTTTTTTTTTTTTTTTTGCGAAGTATAGTTTCCGGAAATTCTTTGATTCTATTTTTTTTTTTTTTTTTTTTTTTTTTTTTTTTTTTTAAGATTTATAGTTTTTATTGATTATTATTGTTGATGTAGGAAGATGTTGCGATGCTTTGACGTTTTAAACTACGTCGAATAAACTACGGAAATAAACGATGCTAAACATCTTTTTCAAACCGTACCACGAGCAAGCTTTTCTATAAGCTATACTTTTACAAAAAAAAAAAAAAAAACAAAAAAAAAAAACTGATAAACTCGAAAAGAGAAAAAGGGACGGGAGTAAATAATCCATTACGGAAACAGTCCACGGTGGAGATACACATAATGAAGAATTCACACTAGCAATGCACGAAGAGGAACTTAGCTTGCGATCGCGCGGTACATGAAAAGACACACGCGTCCCTTAGCTCGAGCTTATACATAAAAGCATAAATCACGCAAGGCCCCCGGTAGCAAGGAAGAAATGTACTTGAGCAAGGAATGCGTGCCGAATGAATGAGCCACACGGCTCTTAACGCTCTGACTTCCTTTTTCTTCTTATTTCGTGTCAACCCTTTCCCTCCTGTCTTTCTATCTCTCTCTCTTTGTTTTTTTTTTAGTTGTGTGTCTATCGTTGAACTTGACTTTTAAGCCGTGAATATTGTACGGAGTGTGGGAAAGTTGGAAAAGTATATCAATGGATAGGTTGGAAGGGTAATTGCAAATTGAATGTGTCAACGCAAAGGGAATAAAAAGCTTCTCGGCGAGGTTATTGAAATTTATAAAAAGTTGCCCGAGATGAATTGTTATTAGGTAAATGTGTCTTTTTATCTGCTTATGAAAATTTATTCATTAAAAAGCAAACTTATTCAATAAAATAAAAAAGAGAAAATATATTTAAATACTGTTATTTAGGAATGATTATCATTTCTAGCAAACGTAAAATTTTGGTCAAATAAAACAATAAAATCTCATTCAGTTCATAACGACCCTTAAAAATCCTCGCTCAAATCTCGCCTTTCATTCTACCAAACGTGCAAATAATAAAAAATCATCGGGAACGTAAAAAAAAAATTTTTTCAGCGATAAGAGATATACACACACACACACACACACACACACACACACACACACACATACACACATAGGTATAAAATCCTAGAAAGCGTTCGGTAGAGCGTCCCATATATACGAACACAACATTTCAGCATTCAACAGTCTAAATAATTTCCTCGCGCATCCGGCCGTTCGAATCTCCGTCAGCAGCTGCGCGCTGACAAGCGCGATTCTCTTCCTCGCCAGATTGCGCGCGCTCACGAGCAAGCGAGCGAGCTGATTGATGCGACCTGCAACAATCCCACTTCTTCCTATTCATTTTTCCATCCTTTTTCTCTCTGTCTCTCTCTCTCTCTCTCTTTTTTTTTGTCTCTTCCACGACATTAAGCGACTACCGCGTTTACGCCATCGTGCTGCGTGAGACTTCTTTTATTTATTTATTTTTTTTTTTTTTTTTTTTTTTTTTTTAATCGCGCAGGTGATAGAAGGAACGCGAAACGGCCATTTAATTGATTGGAATTCAATGACGCGCCGTTCCGTCTCTCTTTCTCTGCATTTTAATCAGCGGAAAATTAGTGCAGTATAAGCGCGATAAAATATTATTTAAGTGGAATTGAAGAATAATACACGCATACTCGCATGTACATATAATGAGGAAATGATTAAAGCTAAAAGATGGAAATTAATGAAATTAATAATTTATGCAACGTATTTTAAAATAAGATTAAACTTTATTTAAACCTCCAGAGATACTTTTAACGCGATATTTACAACAAAAGATATACTGTTTACTATATTTGGCATATAAACAATTGTAATAAATTTACAATTATAAAATAACGAATTAATAAATATAAGAAAATAAACATGAAGTAAAATAGTTTAAAAAGGATTATTTGAACTGATGTGGCAAATTTCAAATAATATTTTTTCTCTGTAAATTTATTTTTAAAAAAAAACCCACACACATTGAAACGCCTATTTTTAATAAAGAAGCACACTAAAAAGTACATACCGTCTTACGGCCTTACGATTTCAAAGACAATATTTCAAAATATTCAAAGCATCGCCTTGATAAAAAAAAAAAAAAAAAAAAAAAAGAAAAGAAAAAGAAAAACCAGCCGAGAACATCAATTATTCGGCTTAATAGAAAGAATCAAAAACGCGTCTGCGCGATGTTTATCGGCGACGTGGAAACAAAACAGAAGAAAGATTACACACGAAAACCTGCGCGCGTCAATCAAGCCAACGGTGTGTACACAAAAAACCATTAATATCAAGTACACGCGACACCTATACGTATATACATATGTATGCGCGATCGACCCAACCGGAGACGAAAAACCATCGACCTGACGTCTCTGCTCTTTCTCGTTGACCCGATCTTTATCGTCCTGATCGTCTATTTTTTTTTCTTTTTCTTTACTATGTATTACGAATATCATGTGTGGCATGTACCGAGTAGCTATGCCGAATTTAAGTATTCCTTTATTTCTATGCGTTATTAAAGTTGCCTACGAAGATTAATAATTTTAATAAAAATTATTAAAATAAAAAAAAAAAATATTTTATTTCCTCCGACAAAGTAAAGTTTTAGAATTATTAAAAAGAACAACATTTAATCTTAAAATTTTCAAAGAGTCGAAAAATTTCGAGGCAATGTTGTCCTAGCCTTAGATTGTATATAAAGCTTACGTTGAATGAAGCAAAAGTGGCATTCGCAAAATAATGTACGCGAGAAGAGTATCGAGGCGATCGAAATCATTCGAAGCCGATTTCAGAAGGAGTGTCTGCTAATAAATATTTTTTTTTTTTTTTACTTTCTTTGTGCTCGCATAATTCTTGAATATACCACTTGAATTATTCAAATAATATAATAAAAAATATATTTACATCATACTCTACAAAGAGGTTTTTTTTTTCCCAATATTATGCAAAAAAAAATTAAACAATAATCCATTTTACAAAAACGAAAAAAAAAAAAAAAAAACAAATTTTTTCGGTGAAATATACAAAAAAAAAAAAAAATCCATTACACAGAGTCGAGTGCCGTTCGTACGTACGGTGAGCATGGAACAACGTTGGCCGGACATAACGCCCTTTTTTTCGGTAACCGGCGGCGCCGATCACTTCGCCCATCCGAGCCACCATCACCATCATCACCATCATCCGAGCTACACGAGCTTGGGCACGAGCACTGGACACCATGGACATTACGAGAACCAGCGCAACGTACTTCTTCACAATGCTACTCTCGCACCCCCTGTAGGCGATCTTAATTCAACCGGAGCTTATCACAATACCGGTGAGTACATTGTACACGTTTGTTTTTTTTTTTTTTTTTTTTTTTTTAATTTTTATAAGCGACAAGTAAATGGTTTATTTTAATTAAATTATTTTTTTTGTAAAAATAATCGTAATTTATTATTCGTTTTAAAATAAATTATCAAATAACTGTAAAAACGAATAAAGATCGATAATTTTATTCGACGGGTGAAAAATAAAAATCAATTCAAACTAAAACCGCTATTCATCACAGGTACGTCAAATTTAGGCTCGGCCGTAGCAACGTCCATGAACTTAACCAACAGCAGCGAACCTATGAATGCCGACGGTAGCTCGGCTTTTAAATCCGAGCCCAGCGACATGATGTACTATCCAAACGCAAGCGCCGATACTATGAATCAAACGACCGACTCGATATTTTCGGCTTTGCTCGATGAACAACTCGTTTGGAATAACGAGGATCTTGCTTTTAATGTCGGTGATGGTAAGTTTTTCAAATGATTATTCATATATTTAAGTGTATATATATATATATATTCCATTTTAAAGAAAATTGTTGCAGTTTTGATATAAATTTATTAAAAATTTGTTAGAAAACGCATCGTTATATTTTTATCATTGAAAATGATACGTGCGATATTTTTTAACAATACGGGATAAAAAAACAATGAAAATTATTATTTTTTTTTTATAATACAAGTTTATTTTTTTAAAAATTTAACATATATTATGTTATTTTATTATTGCCTTTGACATCTCGTTTAGTCAAAATAATAATCTTGTTTCTTATTGATTATTATGAATAAAAATAAAAAAGAATCTTACGTTCTAATACTTGATATATTTTTTTTTTTTTTTGTTTTGTCAACAAACTAATGAAGATAAATCAACGAAAATATTATCTAATCAGATTGAAAGTAATTTTAGGTGTTTCCACCATTCATCTAACTATTTAATATTAAATATTCTATCTTATTAAATACGCATAGTTTTAATTTCATTTTCTTCTTTTACTCTCCCCAGTCTTCTTCTTCTTCTACTGCCTGTGCTGCTCCTTGATTAAGATTTTGAACATCTGAAAACTGAAAAAGAAAATTTTTTTCTTTTATATTCAGATAAATTTTTACATTTTTCGTATTTGAAAATCATTTTTATTTTTTAATCAACTTTTAATAAAATATTTAAAACGAATTACTTACACTCCTGATATCATGACCACCAAAGTTAGACATTTCATAACTACTACTTCCAGCACCAGCAGCTAACCATTCTGGTACTTCTTGTCCAGCTTCAGATAAAATCCTTATCAAATCTGCTTGTATTCGACTATCGATATTTTGATCATAAAAACTCGTCGCTTTTCCTTTGTTGCCTACACGTCCAGTTCTACCGATTCTATGAATGTACTCATCAATATCTTTTGGTAAGTCGTAATTTATTACGTGCCTTGCATTTTTTATATCCAGTCCTCGAGCAGCGACTGACGTAGCTACCAAGATCTTCATTCTCCCTCGCTAAAAAATTAACGCACTTCACAGAAAACATTTTCTAATTAATTTAGTAAAATATTGAACGCGTATTACCGTAAAGTCGGAGAGAGCTTCTTCGCGTTCTCTCTGATATCGATCACCGTGGATTGAAGTGGTAGGGAAATTGCTTTCAGATAGAAAAGCTGCAATATAATCAGCTGTTTTTTTTTGATCCACAAAAACAAGAATTCCATTGAGAGTATTTTGACTTAATTCTATCTCTAACAGTTCTCTTAACTTGGAGCGCTTATCCGATTTCTTTACTTCAAGGAAAGTCTGCTCTATATCGGTACACGCACTACCAACTATTCCTACTGCTACGAAAACGTAATTATTTAAGAATTTACGAGCGAGCTGTTGAATTTCATGTGGAAATGTCGCTGAGAACATCAGTGTTTGACGCTCGCCACATGACACCATTGTATCGTGATTAAGAATCTTGAAAATACAAATTTATTATAAGCTTAAAATTAACACCAAACTGAGTAAAGCTAAAATAAGTATGTATAAATAGTATATCTACCTTTTCAATGTCGCCAATAAAACCCATGTCCAACATTCTATCAGCTTCATCCAAAACCACAAATTCGATTGAATCGAATGTTATTTTTCCTCTTCCTACCATATCAAGTAATCTGCCTGATGTAGCTACCAATATATCACATCCACTAAAAATTTTTGTAGTCTGATACTTGGTAGATGTACCACCATAAACAACATGGCACTTGAGTACTGAACTATTTGAAAATTTTCTAGCCTCGTCATAAATTTGAATAGCCAATTCTCTAGTTGGAGAAACAACAAGAGCTCTTGGTTTTACAGAAGTTTCTGAAGACATATCTGAATAATCTCTTCCTTTCGCCAACAATTTATGAATAATAGGAATTAAAAATGCGGCTGTTTTGCCAGACCCAGTTTGGGCACAGGCCATTAAATCTCTGTTAGCCATTAGGATAGGTATTGCATATTTTTGCACCGGAGTTGGTGTTGTATAATGAGATTTTTTAATATTCTCATTTAAAATTGTTCTCAAATTTGCTTCTTCAAAAGATTTTATTGGATTTGGAATATCTTCCCCGTTTACTTGGACTTTGATAGAATCATACTTGCTGAAATAATTAAAAAATTATGTTCTTATAGAGTTAAAAAAAAAATTTATTTTTTAATCATTTCAATTTTATTTATGTACTAATCTTTTGTTTAAAATTTTTTTCATATGAGAAAAATTAATAGAAAAAAAGTTTACCTAAAATTAATACCAGCTCGTACACCTGCACCAAATAGTACTTCATCATCATTTGATCTTTCAGGGGGTATATATATCTCACGCGGTTTTTCGGGCTGGCCATCATCATCATTATTATCACCGGGACCTCCACCGCGTCCCCCACGACCACCACCCCTGCCTATTGACAATTATCAATTTATTTCCAAAGATAATCAAAATTTTTTTATTTTTTTTTATCTTCAAATTCTTAAATGATCAAATTTATGATAAAATACAATCATGAGATTTTATAAACATGAATTTACCTCTTCGACTACCATAATTACTATTATCATTGTCGCCAAAATCATTGTTATTAAATCCTTTCGAACCAAAGCCTCCATCATTACTAAATCCTTTTGAACTAAAGCCTCCATTGTTATTTCTAGAAAAATTTCTAGAATCTGTACTAAAACCGTTATCGTCACGATTATTATATCCACCACGACCTCCGCGGCCTCCGCGACCGCCTCCGCGACCGCCTCCTCTTCCACCCTCTCGTCCACTACTCCAATTGTCTCCCTTTCATAAACAAAAAAAAAATTTTAAATAGCTTTAATTAATATAAATTTAAAAATTGTTTTTCTTTTAATTTACAAATTGAATATAGTTATAACATAATTTTTGGCTCACAATTATTAAAATCCAGTGAACAAATTATTGAAAATTTTTTAAAATAAAATAGTTAAAAATTCAATTCTTTTCATTTAATTCTTTTCATCTAATTTTTAATTTATTTATAAAATGTCTACTATAAAGAATTATTTTATTTATAAGCTCATAAATTTTACAAATATAAATTATATATTAAAATACCTCGAACAAAACAACTTCATACACAGATAAATTTTTTAAAGTAAACTTTTTCATAACTGAGAATTAAAGCCATTAAAGCAATAGTAAATGTTCTTTACCTGATCATCTAAATTTTTAGTGGTACCAACACTATAAGGATTTTCGACATTTTCATCAGAGCCTTTCGAAAATCGACTATTTCCATCAAAATTATTATTATTTTCATTGAATCCACGATTCTTTCCAAAACTATTTTCATTGTTTCTAATGTTAAAACCTTGACCAGGTCTTTTTTCTTCATTTTTACTATCTTCTAAAGTACAAAAACCACTACTTGATCTGCTCGAATCTTTATAATTTGTTTCATAATTATTGTTATTTGACTTAAAGCCCCGTCCTACGCCAAAATTTGTACCATTCTATGAAATATATAATGAATTAAAAATTTAAAAATTAATTAGGTAAACAGTATAGTTAAAAAAACCTACAGCAGCAGGTATTGATTCATTCTCAGTTTGTGTATCACTATCCCAATCTTCTTCATCAGACATGTTTGATTTGATACTTTGAAATTCATACGTTTGAAAAAATGTATAAAATAATTAGTCTAAATATTTAAATTAGGTAAACAAAAATTTTATATTATAATTTCATATTATATATTATCAAGTTATTTGCAAATAATTAATATATCATTTATTTATTTAATATAATAATTAATTAAATATTTTAAACTTTTTACTTAATATTTTTTTTATATATCGCATTTAAAAGTTCAAGTTATTAATTTAACACCAATCAAAACTTTTTCAAAGTAAGAGTTTAATTTGAAAAAATGAAATTATAATGAAAATATTTAGTAAATGTTACAAATTTAACAATTTAATAAACGCAGTTAATTTTTCAGTTTTCAATTTACTCTGAATAAAAAATACAAAAAATTTTAAATACAATGTATCAAATAGTTTCTAACTTGTTAAAAAAAAAAAAAAACGCATCGTATTATTTTAAATGCGGAATAACATATGAACATTAAACTAATCGCAGAACAAAAGAAATAAAAAAAACTTTTTGAACACGTTTCTAATCAAAATTTTTCAACAGAAATGACCGTTTTTAAAGAACGTTTTCAGTTTTCAAATCTCTTTAGTAAAAATTCATAAATTTGTTTAACTTCGAATATCTTTTAAAATTATTTCATCTAAACAAATGTTTAATTCAATATATAATTTGTTTTATAATAAATTATCTCTAAGAAAATATTTTTAAATTCAAATTAAGAAATCATATTTTATTAGTTAAGCATTAAGAAAATTGTAAAAAAGAACTTAAAACAATATAAAAAATATACTATAACTTGACACCATAAAACATGCACAAATAAGCAACTCGCGACTTATAAATTCTGCGAATCTGGCGGGTGCACGTAATTCCAGTTATCAATGACAAAACAAATCAAAGGGTTAAATTCTTCTAATAAAACTAACCTTTTCAAATATATAACACTTAAAAGATTATTCCGTGTGTCCTAATTAACTAAGACGGTATCAACGAGTGTAGAAAAAGTCCGTAGTATACAGCAGCAAGAACCAAAGTTACAAGCGTTAGACGTCCTGGTTCGACGAGGTATAGCGAGCGAAGAAATTTCGAGTTGGATGCCGGTTCAAACCTCGGTTTAGATTGCATGTCACGTGACACCGCGCATGCGTGTACTGGCTAAATATCGCGCGAGTTTCGTCTTATTTTTTTCTTAGAAACATAAATAAAATAAATTTGAGTAACCTTTTTTTTTTTTCATTTATTTTATTCAAATATAATTAATGAATAATTTTACTATATCATATTTTATAAAAAATTATTTTCAGTTTAAAATAAAATAAAAAGTTTTTTTTATTAAGAGGCGCGCGTGGTAAGTTTGAAATTTTACATAGAATAAATTTATTAAATATTCATTTGTTATCATTAATAATAATAACAATAAAATTAATGGTAGTAAACAATAATAAATATTGAATTGTACAATTTTTGATTGTATAAAATTCAAACAAATATGTTCTCCCTAAGTAGTAACTCAAACAGTGCCATTTTTAATGAGTAAAAAAAAGAGAAATTTTAATTTTTTTTTTTTTTTTTTTTTTTCAAGAGAAAAACACCAAGAACCATTATACTTCTCACTCTTTTCGTAAGTTGCCCTGCGATCAACGCCGATTTTTGTCGCTCGTGGGCTTTGTTTACGAATTCGCTTATTTCTCGTCGCTCTTTGCACCGACCTCTTTGTTAGATACGTCAACATATACAAGTGCGATGGTTAAGACTTAAATTTCAAAACATTCAGAGCTCGCTTTTATATTTTGCTTATGCGTGTACAAAAGCAACGATTAATAAGTCTTGCTAAGTCGAATCGTTTGTAGGTTAACTTTGCGAAGAGATTTCTCGATTTTCTTTGCATTGAAAGATATTAGTTTTCTTTTTATTTAAATTATATTAACAAAGAAACTTTCGTACAAATATTACAAATTTTCATTTTTTTTAAATGAATTTTTCAATTTTCAATTTAATTGTTTAAAGACAGTTAATATCAATGTAATATTAGAAACATATTCTTTTATTTCAAGAACACATGGCTAAAAAGTATAAAAAATGTATACGTCCACGTGTATTGAACCGAGAAATAATAATGCTGCTGACAATGCCGTGAACAATGAATATTGAATGCAATGCAATGTTAGTCGTTACAGGTAAAAATGATAACTGTGAATCTTCATTGAGAAGTTGAAAGATAAATTTTTTTAAAGATGTAAATGATAAATTTTATTTAATACCAATTGATGTTAATATTTTTTAACTCGATCTAAAACATTTTCTATTGTTTTCATTTAATTTATTGTCAAAATTAGAACACTTCATTCGTTCAACGAAAATTTCTTATTCAATAAATAAGCGATAATTCAGAAAAATTTAAATTACAATTAATTACACTTAATAGCTTTGACAAAACTTAAATATTTAAATATATTTAAATATATTATAAAAACATTTAAATGTATTTTACTTAAGCTTTTAGAGAAGAAAAATAATTTTAAACATTTCTAAATATTTTAAATTTAACATTTTAAAATGCGTTTTTCAAGTTACACATTCCTATTTTGAATATTTATAAAATAAAATAACATCGAATAAAATACGCGCACTGCATATTTTAAAACATAACAGTGTCTACGTGAGAAAGAAAAAAGAAAGAATAAAATATGACATAATACATGTCTACCGCGAATAAACATTCGAACGTCGCAATAATAATAAGATATCGGTCGCTGCATGATTCGGCAACTCGTCAGCGGCGCTAAAATCCGAGACATTTTTATAATTATAGTTTTCAGCGCGATATACCAGAAATTTGACGGTTTAATCGACGACAGCTGCGTCATAACAAATAAATTTAAACCTTTGATTCGGCAGTTATGAAGTTTAAACGAAGTTAGGTTAAAAAAAAAAAAAAAAAAAAAAAAAACGTGTAAAAAAATTGGTAGTTTAATAATTTTGGCAATTTTCCAACGATCTAGAATTTTGAAAGACTGTTAAAAATTTACTTTTGAAAAAAGATAAAAGTGTGAAAAGAAAAAATGCTGAATCATCAAAACAGTTATCTCTACAAAGACGATGTCAAAATCAGGTAAACGTTATCTTTTACATTTTTAGCAATCGGATATAAAATTTTTACGATATTTATTTATAATTAAAAAAACTCACGCGTAATATTTAACTAAAAGTCTTTTATTTATAACCTCAAAATATTACGGTTATTATATTTCGAACAAATTTAAAAAAAAAAAGATCGAAGCACATTTACTCGGACCTTCTTCGAATTGTTAGCACATGCTTCTAACGTTCAAAGGGATTAGCCTTGTAAAAATCTCGGCGAACCTCACATACTGAGCATAAAACAATGCAACACGATCTCATACAAACGGTCGTTAAATGTTTAACTTTATTATACTTTCTTTTAAAAAATTTTCAAGCTCTAGTTTACGCTTCTGTCATAACGCCACGATTCAAAGAATTTTCGTCGAGTGAAATTTACGACGGCTATATAGTTACTTTCGGCAATAAGATCGTTGTATTTGGTTTTCTTTTTTTTTCACGTTGTTTTTTACACTTTCTTTTATGATTTATTTATTTTTTTTTTAAATATCTTCTAGTTACGGTAAATCTAATACACGAATTTTTTTAATGGTAAATTCGTTGCTATAAAAATAATAGCAAAAATTTGTTTGAAAAATCATTATCATTTTTATCGTTTTATCGTTAAACATTCGTATAGCAATGTAAGATTAATTTTCAATTAACGTTAAAAATATTTTAAGAGATCATTACATGACTCAGCTCTTTTTAAAAGTATTTGAATTTATTAACTGTTATATAAAGATATATTATTTTTTTTTTTATTTATTTATTTATTTATTTTTTTAATAAATCAGCTTGAACATTTTTTATTTTAACAAATTCGAATTAAAAATTATTTATTCAATTTATGGCGAATTTTAAAATATTGCATTTCAAATAGCCAAAAACCATAAAAATTTCGTATCGTATCCGTATACATAATGGGTCACCGATATTTTGATCAATCAAACAAATGAGATGTGCGATGTACAATCATTGCTCAGCAAGAAAAAAAAAAAAAAACAACGGTGACTGCGATGATGGAATGGATTAACGACGATGACTAAAACGATGAATCAGTTTTGTTCTCTCGGAAACTCGCTATATTAAGACCCGCAAGATTCATCACAAGATGTTTTATATGTATGTAAAAATTATTTTAGTGTAATAATACGAAGAAAAAAAATGTCTCGTTTTGTAAACATTTAATCGATGCATTTTCTTTACATGGATTAATATTCGGTTTGGTGCTACGCAATCGAAATAAATTCGTCGTGAATAATTTTGATGATAATTTTATTATTAAAGAATTTTTAATTTAGGATAAAGTTTATAATCTTAGATTCTAATATAATTTATAAAAGCGCCTCGATAACTTTACCGAAAATTGAAGTTGAATAGGTTCCGAAAAACCGTCAATTTTTTAAAAAAAATTTTCTAAAAAAGGACGAAAAATTATCAACGATCAAATGTAAATAATTTTATGCGAGTCGCTTAAGAAAAAGATGTTTCAAAATTGATTGATTATAAAATCATCATTAGCACATTGATTTGCAATTTAATTTTCAATCGACCGCCACATTATCAATGTATAGACCGTGTGCTTGATCATCTGCGTAGTTTAAAAATTATTTTCCAACGTAAACGGAAAAAAAGACATGTCATTTTCCGTTAAACATTCGCAAACAAGATTTATTATAAAAACATAAGAGTGAGATAGGAGAAAAGAATTAAAATTTTGTCTTCGAGAATCACGTGTCCGACGTTAAATTACAATAAATCGAAAACGATGCACACATACGCGATGAAAAAAAAGTCGCTCGTTCGTCGGTTTTCTCTGCACACATGAGTCAGAACACGATTTCGTTTTCCTGGTACAACTATTTTCTCATTGCGAGCGAGATTTTTCGATTGAACGATTAGTTTTTCTCGCGTGATTTACTTTTTCTTTTTTAAACTATAACCGTTGGACTAATTTTGTTTATTAAATTTACGCTCGTCTTTTTCCTTTTTAACTGATATTTATTTTATATATAGATCTAGAAATTTGGTGAACGGATTAAAAGTATTAAAAAATATGAAGAATTATTGATTTTTCGTTACCTATGCAATATGCAAAAAAGAAACGACAATTGTAATAAATTATAAACGCTTACGTAATGCCGTAAAAATAAATTACACATTTTAACATTATCAGTCATTTATTCTATCTCGTTACACAGATAATAAAAAGAACTCGCAAACAAAAAAAAATGTTACCAACTTTTATAAACGTTTAACTATATAGTAAAGCCAAGAATTAACGAATTAATAATTTTGGATTTGTGTTAAACGATGAAAAATCCAGTTGATAAAAAGAAAAAGAGGAAAATTTTGTCGCGCTTTTAAAAAACAGAACAAAAACAAATAATGTTAATCTTTTGTTTTATAACGGCTTTCTCTCATTTTTATCATTAAGAAAAAGATGCGTATAAAGCGCGGAAAATTTTACCGTTCGGTTGTAAATCATACGAAAAAAATCTACAATAATAGTAACCGAGTTTTACAAGATAAAAAACCATACGGGCAATCGAGTCTCAAGATTGTTTTTGATTAATTCTTCTTTTTTTTTTTTTTTTTGTTTTTTTTTTTATTACTGTTCACGTGAAGATTGAGTATTTGTATCGAAAAGTAAATCGTAGACAAGGTGTCGACAAAGTTTATCGATCAAATAAACATTAAATATGCACGTCATAATTTATAAAATTAAATGTTTTCCTTCGTCGCTGTCATAAGAATATAATTTGTTTTTTGATTGCCTTTTAAGTCGACAAAACATTCTTTATTTTTTCAAATTATATAACAATTTATTTTCGGATATTTATAAAGAATATCTGATCGAGAAAAACATTGCAGGCGTCTCTTGACAAGAAAAAAAAAAGTTTGATTTTAAATCTGTATATATATATATATATTTAAAGAAAATATTTTGATTTTTATCAATATCAATAAATATTCAAATGTTGTTTAAATTTCTTGAAATTTTGCGGACACTAACGAATACATCTGCAATTTTTACAATTTTTATAACGAAAATTTATTTTTTCTCGAACATTTATTTTTTCTTCTTTGAAAATTTTTAGTTATTTTGTAAACATTATTATTTTTTTAAATCGATCCACCGTTGACGCGATTCGTTTAAAAACTTATCTTACTTTAAATAATTCGATAAACGTTTTTTTTTTCTTTTTAATAAATGCATAACATTGAAAATCGTCGTTTAAACTATTTAAAATCTGAAAAATATAAGCATAATTTCAATGACGCGGCAACTTTTACAAACTCAAAACTTGAATACGCTAGATCTAAGTCGCACCTATCTTTAAACTTGAACACTCAATCCAAAGAGACAACTTTCTCACAATGATCCAAAACATAATGTAATCCTTCGTGAAATTTCAAAAAAGAAAAATCGTATCTCCCCCTTCCCCTTCTCTCTTTCTTATACACCTCACAAACGCGGAGTGGACATCGGAAAACGAAAAAGAAAAGCGAACGGGAAGCAAAAAAAAAATATCGGTGGTAAAAGCGAACGCGTTTAATACACACACACCGGCTATTTTAATCGCGCGCTCGCGAGCGGCTGTTTTATGCCAACGACGCGCGAGCCTCGAACAGTTTGCGTTGAGCAGTCGGTCGAGTCGCGTAATTCGATGCGCACGCATCTTGTTTTACTTTATTTCCTTTTTCGTTTTCATTTTTAATTCGTCGATCGGTAAATATCGGTGTGTTGTTTCTTCGCGACATATGTTGTGCAGCTGTGACGGACTATCGTAGTGCTTGCATTTATTTACTTTTTATAAAACTTCGAAGGAGAGAGAACTTCGTATATGCACTTCTAACCAAACTTGCAAATGATTATTTATAACCTACAATGTGTCTCGTTAGTGAATTTATTGCAAGAAGATAATGTAGAATCGGTGATGTGTTCAAAGCAAGTTTATGAATTGTGAAAGTGCGAAAAGTATCGTTGCTCGATGTTTTTTCGTGACATAAAATTCTACGCGATGTTTTTATATTTTTATCACACTGTACCGTTCGAATGAAAATAAACGAACTTTGTTGCATTCGAAAATCAAACTTCAGCGTGAAAAAAATATCGCAATAGCGCCGGAAGGTGAAAAACGGAGCGTCGACTCTTCATCTCTTTATTTTCTTACCACGAAATTTTTTTCGCAAACGAAGCGATATTTCGTTATCGTGGCGCAAGAAGTGCCACAGGTGCAAATGAACTCCCGCGCGCTTGTTCGAGTTTGCGCACTGGAATTACGATTATGTGCGGAGATGGAAATTGGTTAAGATCAGTTTTGAAATTTTGGAATTTAAGACACGTGAATAATCCGCGAATTTTAAATTTTTATATTGTGAAAAAGAGTGGAGCCGAAATAAAAAAAAAAAAAAAAAAATAAAAATGAAATGGCGAAATGAAAATTGTTAAAAAAAATTACATGCGAGACGATCGATAAGAGAAAAAGATATAAAGTTAATCTTTTTTTCTTTATCAATAATCTTAGATTTATGTACGAATGGCTGCCACGGAAGTCATCATATTCTTTTCACGTATGTAACATTTTTTTTTTCCTCTATTCCGTTAAATTTTTTTGTCACGTATTTCGTAATATAACGTAAATATAATTAATCGCTTCGTTATTTTATCCGATTAATTGAAAAAAATTTTAATTCATTATAATACATTTTGAATTTTTTAAGCGTAGGAATTTTTTTTTCATAGCAACACTTGTTTCAATAAACTTTCCGTCAACATATTAAGATTGACATCAAACTATCGTTCGAATAATCAAAAAGCAACCTACGAACCTGCCGCATTCTTTGTCAATTACTCGACCGTGAAATAAACGCACGATTCACAAATCATTTAAAACTCGCTTAAAACACGCAACGATTGTAAAAAAAGAAAAAAAAATAGTCTAACCGATCCATCAACAATCTTCAACGCGCGCGAAAAATTTTCGCGCGTTGCTCGCGCGATGCACACATAAAATCCTCGCATCGATAAACAATAAAAAGCATAAAAAAAAAAGAAGAGAAAAAAAACTGCTGAGTCATCCAAAATTTCCATTCCCACTTCGTATATACGATTGTGTGCGCGAAGTCAAAGTATTGATAACGACGCTGTTTGTCGATACATCTGCGAATAGTATAAGCGTATACGCGGTATGAGCACGTAGCACACACACACACACACACACACACACACACACAACGTGCGCGTGCGCGCGCACGCCCGCGTGTACAGAAAACCTCTTTTATTTATATTAGAGTGGGAGAAATCTTGATGTCGATTTATTACTCATCGAGTATTTCTTATACGCGCGCGGTATATGTATATATACGTATTTTCCGAGGAGGATAGAAACGAAAGAGAACCCGTGTGCTGCTTACCGTTTAAAAAAAAAAACAAAGAAACAATTATAGACGCAATTTCGTGAATCGCGAACTTCGCGAGATATTCTTTTTTCTTCATTTCAATATAATTGTAGGAATTTTTTATTGCGCTGTTTTGTTTAACAATCGTCGATGAATTTCGATGAATAAAATAGGAAGTTTGAGTTTGTTGATACGATTTTCACGTGGTTAAATATTTATCAGAACGATCGTTGAGGAATTTATTGAATCGGTGAAATATATAGCATTAGGAACGTTGTATTTTATTCATAATGAGTAAAATATGAATGAATTACTTAATTTTTCGATATCTTTATCCTTGTGTAATTAAATTTTTACGATATTATTCAAAATTGTTTCTAAATAATAAAAATTCTTTAATAATAATTTTTACATTCCTAGATTAAAAAATATTAACTCCTGCATATATAAGTTAAAAAAAAATATATATATATATATATATATATCTATATCATAACGCTTAACCTTAAAACCTACGCGTAAAAAAAATCATTCGCGATCCTCTAAGCGCAAACATCATATATATATAAGAAAGCGCAGAGGTTGAAAAGAAAAAAAAAAGAGACGCCGATCCTTGCCGGTCGCGATAAAGCACGAACTTGTGCGACCTCAGCGAAACTCAACTCTGATAAGAGTTCGGTCTGCTGTGAGCGAAATTCTTATGTATCTCCTTCTTTCCTTTGGAGGAGATGGCGGAGGAAAGAGGAGAAGTCACGCGTTAGATACTATTGCTGACTCATTGCTCACGAGCGGTGAAAATGACCGCGCGAGAGAGTAAGACTTTTGCGATGTGCTAACGTTTCTCGTATATAGATTTTGTTTAACGTTGAGATTGTCGAACAAAATTATTTTTTTTTTTTTTTTTTTTTTATTTTCATTAATGTCGCGCGATCGTCGTTCAGATTTTTATTTCGTTGGAAAAATTTAGATTTCTTTTCTTTTTATCGAACAATTAAGTGTATATTGACTAGGAGGAAATGTTGATAGCCAGAATTATCTTTTTCTTTTTAAATAAAGAAAATTGTCGGGTTGTCATTAAATTGATTTTTTATAAATTAAAATTTGGTTTTTTTTACGTTTGCGTATCTTTATTTTTTAATAATCTTAAAACGTTGTGTTAAACGCAGTTTTGATTTTCATTGCTATTCCTGGAACTTTTCAATCGTTGGATGTACATTTTCCTTTTTATAATTTTATATTGATTACTTAACAATTAAAATGTCTGAAAAAACACCGATTTAACGAGGAGATAAATGACATTTAAAAATAAATCCTTAATCACGGATAATTGCAATTAATTTGTTCAATTAATCCTAATTACGCTCGAATCAATGCTAAATTCAAAATTAAAATTGTCTTCGTGTTTACCTTTAAAACGTTAATATTCGCTATATTTGCTAAAATCATGACTAATTAATGTAAATTAAGTATACTTGAAAACTTGTATGAAGCGATGAACTTAAAATTGCAGAGATATTATAAACTATTCGATTTGCGTGCAATCGAAATTATTTTTTTTTTTACCGATAACGATTTATTTATCTTGCTATATAAACAATGTTTTCTCTATCGATTTTTCGAAAAAAAATAATTCGTTTTCACTTATATTAACAATCATCTCTCATCAGGTTTTCGTATGTGTATATAATATAGAAATACCGATACCAATGACATTAACAACTTATCCAAATACACCAAGATGCATTAACCTGATCGAAATAACTGCATACATACGTGTTAGCGCATATGTGGGACAAATGTCATAACAAATTGATACAAGAACGATTACTTTCATTTTTTCGCACAAATATATATCGCGAAAAAATAAACAGAACCGAACAAACGAAATTTCGCAATAAACCTGCGAGAATCCGCGTACCTGTTATCGTAAAAATTAATTTTTTTCTCGGTAATCGAACATATCGCCTTTACATACGCATTTTGAAAAATAAAAACTACTCGACGATTTATTAATTCACCGTGCAAAGTAGTTGTTTTTAATTTTTTTAAATTTTGTCATTCGATAAGTGACTCTTATCGAGAAATAATAGAGATAAAGTTTATTATTCTTTAAGAGTGACACATTGCACTCTCTCTCTCTCTCTTGGAAATCTCAATGTCACGTGACTGTTTACTCGAATTAAATATTTAAATAACACGAGAATACAAATATTTGATCATAAAATTTTAATAAATCAACATTATTTTTTTTATTTTATATTTCTTTCAAAATATGGGACAAACATATTTTTATAAAAAAGCGAAATAAAAATTAAAAATTATTTTACGCTTCTTATTTGAAATTCGATAAATACTTTTGATTAAGGAGAGAGATACACTTAGGATTTTGAAAAAATCGATTTTTTTTTTTTTTTTTTTTTACATTTTCTAAAAGCAGTGCGTTTGAAAAATATTCTGTGAAAATTCCAGAAAAAACCGACTGTTATCTACGGAGATATAGAAGTTTGAACGGAGCTGTCTCCAGCGCATGATAGTAGGCAGGTAGCGGCAACTGTGCGCTTGACTACCTGAGGGGCTAGAAAGGCTTTTAATGTACCTTATATATATATTAAATACCTGTTCAATTTTCAAATAGTTTAACGCATATTTTCGAGTAACAGCTACTTTTGCAACAGTTGCTTGTGAGACGTCGAGCTGTATACAGGTTGTGTTACTCTCGTCTTGCAAAGTTCTTATATTCGAAATCAGTAAATGAGTGTGTGCAAAATGGAAAGAAAAAGTTCAAGAAAAAAGCGTAAGACTCGTTTGGTTTACAAATCAAAATTGAGAAAAAGGAAGCAATATTTTAATCCAAAAACTGTTGTAACGAAGAAAGAATGCATCGGTCACATTAAAAAGCGGATCGGTATGCATTTACGTGGATGAAAAAAACACAACCAAGGGCTCGGCGGCTAAGGAAAACTTACTGGTAAATTGATTGATCAATTGTCTGAGTCTTTTGGCAAGGCTATTCATGATAACTGTGATTCAGTTAAAAAAATGAAAAATTCAATTTGGGCTACATTTTATCACAAAAGTTCAACCGATGAGAAGCCGCAACTTGACACGTGTCCACCAGGTGCTGACTCATGGTGCAAATATCAAAAGGCAAAGGTGGTGAATAACTTGGCGTCTTACAAACACAATTACGCTGCCTTGCTGGAAGAAGTTTTAAATGCCATAAAACCGATTTACGAAAGTTTTACAAACGACGAATTATTACAAAGATGCATTGGAGGATTTACACAGAATAGCAACGAAAGCTTTAATCAAAGAATTTAAAAGATCATGCCGAAAACGTTACCTGCGAGTCTTACTACCTTCAGCATAGCCGCCTATGTCGCTACTTGCACATTCAATGAGAGTGCACGAGGACTATTATCCATTTTCGACGCGATGGGGATGATTAAATTGAAACCGCACGCACACGAATATGCGAAGTAGGAAGATTGCAATCGAATCGGCTAACCGTCGTTCATTAGACAGCACTCGGGAAGCAAGAATAGCTCGAAGACATCGTAAAGTTACTACTGAGGCCGCCAATAAAGAAAAGAAAGGAACATTTTCTGGTACTGGAATAGACGATTCATTGTAAGTTGAAAAAAAATTTTTTGTCTGCATGTAAATCGTTGTCAAAACTCTAAACGCGTTTTTCTCGAAACCATGTTTTCGAAATCGGTGATCCCTGTAGCTCGAGAACGGCTTAAATTATATTAACTTGAAATCTTGTACACTTTTTTATATACATATATATATATAAATCCCCTGTTTGAACGAAGGATTTTTTCGCGCGATGAATATTTTTTTTTTATAGCCGAAAATGTGAGCAAACTTTTAGTCAAAAACAAAATCTTGACTTCTAACATTCGCTATTTTGTAAAAAATGAAAATTTTTCAAAACCCTTCGTTCAATCAGAGCATTATACAATTATCTAATGATTCCCTCTTTTTTTTTTTATTTCAATTGATACAGTCATTAGTAGCAGCGATCAGCAAAACAGTTTTTTTTTTTTTTTTTTTTTTTTTTTTTTTTTTTTTTTTTTTTTTTTTTTTTTTTTTTTTTTTTGTGAACCCGCTGAAAATGCACTATAGCTTGAACGTTTTTTAATATTTTGTCATAAAAAATTATGAGATATAGTTAAAATATATATCTTTCATATGGAAGAAAATTTATTTTAATTTATTTGTCGACTTCGTCAAAAAAAATTCCCGAAAAAAAGCTTTTTTTTTACGCTCCAAGTCTATCTCCCTCCTTAAGACGGTATAAAAAGTTGGAAAGTTTTGTATGCGTGGGAGATTATTCTTTTATTTAACTTTTTGTTTTTTTTTTTTTTTGAACGCAATTTTTTATTGCGCATCGGATAGAAAAAAAACATGTCTCTTTGGCACTGGTAATTAGTTTAATAATCTTCGGCGAACGATTATTGATTTTTGATGAAAAAAAATTTTTTTTTTTCGATCGTCACAATTTTGATTTAAGTTGTTTGTTAATAAATGTGGAAAAACAGCGTAAATATATCGCGCGCAAACGTTGCAAGTTTTTTTAAGTTATTTTTAAAAGTGACTCCTAATCGAAATAACATTCTTGTCATTGCAGTGAAATAATATAAAAAAAAAAAATAAAAAAAAAAAAAAAAATAGAAAATTAACACGTTCTCTATCGTTACTTAACACGCATATACGCCCCACGCTGAACTTCCCGTTCAAGCCATTTGGTATTATCATTGTAAAATAAAGAATTTTTTAAAAATTCATTATGCAGTCAATTATGGGCATCTTAATACTATAATGAATTTTTAAAAAATTTGTCATTTTACAATGATAATATCAAATGGCTTGAATGGAAAGTTCAGCGTGAGGCGCATACGCCCCACGCGGCAGGGAACGTGTTAATAACATAGATTAATATTGCTATTATTTCAGCTGCCGCTAAGTCCCATATCTGTTATTGCTCATTAAATCGTCGCTCGCTTTAATTTTCATCGCGATGGTCTACACTTTACGTTTGCATTTTTAAATTTATCGAATTTGCCTATTTTTCATTTAACATGTAGCCAAATTCGATTACCCGTTTATTAGCAATCAAATTGTTGATTAAATAATTTTATCGTTTTAATTTACATGCAATATTTGAACAGGTGACACAAACTCTATACGTGCAAATTTTAACGGCGAATCGAAACAATATAAAAATATATAATCGGCCTTAAAAATCTAATTAAAGCATGGCAAAAAAGCATTTCGGATCTGATCAAATAATCAACTGTTATTAAATAAGAGTGATATTTACTTACACTCGAGCCCCGATATCCTTGCAAAAGTATTGGTGTACACGAGATTACTGTATAACTCGTATGAAAACGGTGAAATGTTGAACATAATCTATGAATTTTATACTCAAACTTCTTGAAAAAAAAAAAAAAAAATTTGTTTACCTTTATTATTTACGGGTATTCTTCGCTTTAAATAAATCAACAAAGTCTTATTTCTTCGTAAGCGTACATTTCGCAGATTGAAACTCGACGATTTGATCTGACATAACGCAGAGATAAGAATTCGCGATAAAAAAAATTATAATAATACTAATAATGATAATTAAAAACAGATTATAAATTAAATCCAAAAGTGGACACACGTAACTTTAACGTTCGATGCTCCAAACGACAGAATGAAAGTACCACTATATATCCGATACGAAAAACTAATGGTTAAAACTTGAAAGATTAAAAAAGAAAATATTAACCACGATAATAATATTAACCGTTAGATAATAAAGAATCGCCGAGCGACTTTTGTCGAGTCACTTATAAAAGTATACACGCCCACACTGTCGACGCTTTTTCCTTTGTATCCGTTATCTGGATTACGTTACGGCTAGCGAGCAGATAAATACAATTGGATGCGAGAGACATGTAATTAGCAAAGACAGAAACTTGTGAATACATTTTAAA
Organism: Chalcis sispes; assembly: GCA_949987625.1. Lineage (NCBI taxonomy): Eukaryota > Metazoa > Arthropoda > Insecta > Hymenoptera > Chalcididae > Chalcis > Chalcis sispes. The sequence goes on along the minus strand of OX465098.1, from coordinate 15,175,777 downwards.
AATAACTTAAACTTGCAACGTTTGCGCGCGATATATTTACGCTATTTTTCCACATTTATTAACAAACAACTTAAATCAAAATTGTGACGATAGAAAAAAAAAAATTTTTTTTCATCAAAAATCAATAATCGTTCGCCGAAGATTATTAAACTAATTACCAGTGCCAAAGAGACATGTTTTTTTTCTATCCGATGCGCAATAAAAAATTGCGTTCAAAAAAAAAAAAAAACAAAAAGTTAAATAAAAGAATAATCTCCCACGCATACAAAACTTTCCAACTTTTTATACCGTCTTAAGGAGGGAGATACACTTGGAGCGTAAAAAAAAAAGCTTTTTTTCGGGAATTTTTTTTGACGAAGTCGACAAATAAATTAAAATAAATTTTCTTCCATATGAAAGATATATATTTTAACTATATCTCATAATTTTTTATGACAAAATACTAAAAAACGTTCAAGCTATAGTGCATTTTCAGCGGGTTCACAAAAAAAAAAAAAAAAAAAAAAAAAAAAAAACTGTTTTGCTGATCGCTGCTACTAATGACTGTATCAATTGAAATAAAAAAAAAAAAGAGGGAATCATTAGATAATTGTATAATGCTCTGGTTGAACGAAGGGTTTTGAAAAATTTTCATTTTTTACAAAATAGCGAATGTTGGAAGTCAAGATTTTGTTTTTGACTAAAAGTTTGCTCACATTTTCGGCTATAAAAAAAAATATTCATCGCGCGAAAAAATCCTTCGTTCAAACAGGGAATTTATATATATATATATATATATATATATGTATATAAAAAAGTGTACAAGATTTCAAGTTAATATAATTTAAGCCGTTCTCGAGCTACAGGGATCACCGATTTCGAAAACATGGTTTCGAGAAAAACGCGTTTAAAGTTTTGACAACGATTTACATGCAGACAAAAAATTTTTTTTCAACTTACAATGAATCGTCTATTCCAGTACCAGAAAATGTTCCTTTCTTTTCTTTATTGGCGGCCTCAGTAGTAACTTTACGATGTCTTCGAGCTATTCTTGCTTCCCGAGTGCTGTCTAATGAACGACGGTTAGCCGATTCGATTGCAATCTTCCTACTTCGCATATTCGTGTGCGTGCGGTTTCAATTTAATCATCCCCATCGCGTCGAAAATGGATAATAGTCCTCGTGCACTCTCATTGAATGTGCAAGTAGCGACATAGGCGGCTATACTGACAGTAGTAAGGCTCGCAGGTAACGTTTTCGGCATGATCTTCCAAAAGCTTTGATTAAAGCTTTCGTTGCTATTCTGTGTAAATCCTCCAATGCATCTTTGTAATAATTCGTCGTTTGTAAAACTTTCGTAAATCGGTTTTATGGCATTTAAAACTTCTTCCAGCAAGGCAGCGTAATTGTGTTTGAAAGACGCCAAGTTATTCTCTGTTTTCGTCTTTTGATATTTGCACCATGAGTCAGCACCTGGTGGACACTTGTCATGCCGCGACTTCTTATCGGTTGAACTATTGTGATAAAACGTAGCCTAAATGGCATTTTTAATTTTTTAACCGAATGACAGTTATCGCGAATAGTGTTGCCAAAAGACTCAGACAATTGATTATTGACCTTTATTGTGACTATATTTGTGTGTGCGCGCGCGCGCGCGTGTGTGTGTGTGTGCATGCGCGTGTCGTGTGTGTGTACATTAAAGGCCTTTGTAATCCCTGAGGTAGTCAAGCGCGCAGTTGCCGCTATCTGTCTACTATCATGCGCTAGAGACGGCTCCATTCAAACTTCTATATCTCCGTAAATAGCAGTCGGTTTTTTCTGGAATTTTCACGGAATATTTTTGGAATACGCTACTTTTATAAAGTAAAAATAAAAAAAAATCGATTTTTTTAAAAATCCTAAGTGCATCTCCCTTCTTAAAAACAAAATTTATAACAAAGAAATGAAACCTGACTCCGCTCACGTATTATCGCCGTAACCGCACTTTGCGCTTCATTCTTTACGAAGAATTCATATCAGCTATTCCTCGTCGCTGACAAATTGCTGCGCGTTGTGTCGTGTCTTTTTTCCGCGATTTTTTCTCCTTCTCTTTTTCTTTCTTTCTCTCGCTTTTTTTACTCGACGTTTTAGGTTTCACCGAACGTTAATTTATATACATATCCAACGCTTCTTTTTTTGTCTATCTTTTGTATAATACAAATTACCTATACGATTGATAATGGCAATAATTTTTACGCCATTAGATTGTTTAGCCGAGTCGAAATTTCTAAAGCTAAACGTGTAAGGTATTCGAGTGTTTTTAATCGCACGTTTAAGTTTCGATTAATCGATTAATTTTCATTGTAATTGATTGAACGAGAGAGAAAAAAAAGATTGCATTATCGCGCGTAATTAAACATTTCATTTGGCTTATTATTTGTTGATTCATTCAAACTAGAGTTTCTTTTTTTTTTTTTTTAAATATCGATGCCTCGTTCGTATATATCAAATTCTATCGATTGCAGCATCGAAATCGCAATCGGTTCGAAAAATTTTTGTTATCGTTAAATTATTGTAAATAATCGCGAATTCAAAATGGAATTCTAATTTTTCACTTACGTAAAAAATGATAGTTTGTTGTTTATCAAATCTCGCATCGTTCGATCTCCACGTGTACAAAAGGAGAGATGAGAAAAAAAATTCGGCTAGATATTTTGTATTCAAATTTGTTGGTAAAATATCAAATATTTACAAAATAAATTAGTCAATACCCAATAATATGGTAAATACGTGACATTCTCCGTTATATAGTATGTACACGAATTTACGGTTCGTGATGTACATATATATATATATATATATATATATATATATATATATATATATATATATTCATCAAACGTTTAAGTTTTCTTCGTCGATCATCCATGAATTGTAAACAACGTTTATGTAGAAATATCGATTAATAGGTTTCTAAATGGCTTAGAGAGACAAATAGATAAGATTTATCGATGCGCGAAAAAATTTTAATCGCACATGATAATTAGCGATCAAAGTTTCAGGATGAATTAATTTGCGCTACAGTTTACTTAATTTATAAAAAGTTTATCTAAAACATATTTACAGTCCTAAAGGAAAAACTTATAACCGTTAAGATTAAGAAAAATTATGGCTATCGAATTTTTTAAATTCGATGCGAGTTTAAAAGAAAAGCTAAACTTTCAATATTTAGCAATAATTCGTTGGCTACATCGATTCATAGCAATATCAATGATAAGTCGACGATTTATCCATTGATTAGTGAATTAAGTCGAGTATCAAAAATTTGATTAATTATCAATAATTAACGATCGATTAATGTGTGTATATATATATATGAGTTTGGCTTTGTTTCTTTCTAAACCTACTTGTACGTGAAGTTAAGTATCTCTCGTTTTATCATCTCGCTTTATAGGATTATTTTTCAATGAAAAGGCAAAATTGTTTTAGCTCAAAATTTCATAAGAATTAGTAATTAATTAAGAGAAAAAATTAACTTTTTATTTAGACATTTTTTTATCTTATTTTGAATTTATCAATCTCCTCGGTTTTAGAAAGTTTATATTTTCCATAATTAGAAGAAAAAAAATTCCGCGTCACCCGTATAATTTCCAACTTTCAAAAGTAATAAAAAAACAACAAGAAAATAGCTCATCCAAAATGTATTCCAAAACGCCGACTCATTAAGTCTCGCATCGAAAGAAATCTAAACCGAGGCTGTCGCAACTCTATGCAACTCGTCCACACACACACACACACACATACATACGTAAATACACTGAGTCAACGTGAAATCCTAACCCAACCTCTCTTTCTTTTAATCCGCCAGGGCTATACGGCGGCGCGTCAGCAGCGACCGGAGCAACGGCGACGTTACCGGGTGTCCAAGGCGCGGGCGCATCGGTGGGCTTGCCGGGCTCGACGGGCGCCGCGACGACGACGACGACGACGACGAGCCTCGGCGACGAGCGCATGGACGCATCGAGCGACAGCGCGGTAAGCAGTATGGGCAGCGAGAGGGTACCGTCGCTCAGCGATGGTGAATGGATGGAGACCGGCTCGAATTCCAGCCACACGCAGGCCGACTCGCATTATTCGATGGATTATGCTGGGTGAGTTTTTTTTTTTTTTTTTTTTTTTTTTTTTTTTTTTTTTTTTGTTAGTCGAGGGATGCGCAATTTATAGTAAGAATGTTGGAGTTTTGCGTTAATATTGCGCAATTCAATGATGTATTACTCATTTTATAAATCTTAACTTTTCTTTTGTAAATTTTTTCAAATTATCGATTATCGACCAAAAATAAGAGAAAATAAAAATTAGACAGTTATAAAGAAAATTATATTAAACGTTCCAATATTCTAAGATAAATATTAAAATAATTAAATTACTCAAATTAATCGATATTTAAATAATTAAATTTTTCCTACTTTTTTTTTTTTTTCAATATTAAAATTTTGCAATATGTGCAATATTCTATACAAAACATTATTATTTTTTATTTAAATGATACACGATATTTTATTTTAAAAAAACAAAAAAATAATAAATAAAAAAAAAATTTCAATCCAACCAGCAAATACCGCATGCCGTACGACTGCGGCTACACCTTACCGACGACTCGTTCGAGCCAGCAGCAGCAACGCAGCTGCCAAGCAGCGGAGCGCGGCGGCATAGCTTCGGTCGCGCAAAAAAAACATCACATGTTCGGAAAACGATGCTTTCAAGAACAAGGACCGATGAGCGGAGCGCCCGCGGGTGGCGCGGGTTCGCCCCTCGCGACCGTCGCAGCGACGGCTCACCATCCGGCCGCGACGCCCTTGAAGTACGACTACGAGGCGACGCAAAGCGTCGCCGCCGGACCACCCGGTCAAGCGTACTCCGGGCCCATCGAAGGCGCCGCTGGTCCTCAATCCGAGATCAAGTACAGCTGTAGTCTTGATTTTAGCCGACATCAGTCGAGTAAGTTAAATTTTATTTATTTATTTATTTAATTTTTTTTTTTTTTTTTTTTTTTTTTTTTTTTTTTTTTTTTTTTTTTTTTTATTCATTCGAAAGGAGTTTTAAATAATGGCATGATTTTAAATAAAAACGATTTTAATTTAACAGCTCGCTCGAGTCTCGAACACGTTCATCATAATCATACGTATCACCTTCCACCAGAGAGCTCTGGATCTTTACAACGTCCAATATCCCGCGATAAGAAATGTAAGTTGTCTTATAAAGGCGAATAATAATAATTAAAAAAAAGAATATTAAGCTTTATAAATCGAATGAATAACGCTGAAAAAAATCTCAAATATTTCCAGCCCGTAAGAACGACGGCGACGAGCACATGACGCGCGACGAGAAACGCGCGCGCGCATTGAATGTGCCAATCCCCGTCAGCGACATAATCAATCTACCCATGGATGAGTTCAACGAACGACTGAGCAAGTACGACCTGAGCGAGGCTCAATTATCCCTTATACGCGACATCAGACGACGTGGTAAGAACAAAGTCGCCGCGCAAAATTGCCGAAAACGCAAGCTCGATCAGATCAACAGTCTCAGCGACGAGGTCAAGGAGATGCGCAACCGTAAGATGAGGTTGCTCAGCGACAGAAATTACATGCTGCAGGAGGTCGCTCGCGTTAAAGAAAAATTTGGACAGCTTTACCGACACATTTTCCATGTAAGGATTTTTTTACTTTTTACTAAAGTTGTTTTACCTTTTTTTTTTTTGTTATAAAGACATTGAATATGTATGCTAACAGTTGAAATAATTCAAGCTTAAAATTTGCGTATGAATTCAACGACTTCAAATGATTATAGTGATTAAAATTATTTCTTTTTCAGCGGAAAGATTTTGAATAAATTTAGTTAAGATTTCGTATGATTGCATAAAGTTACACAAGATTAATATTTGAACGTATACAAGTACATAAAAAAGCCAATTTATTATTAAAAAAAAAAAAAAAAAAAAAAATTAATAAAAAATTGAAAGAGCAAAAGAAGAACTAATGCATCATTTCTAAAATTTACAGTCGCTCCGTGATCCGGACGGTAATCCCTACAACACGATGGAATACAGTTTGCAATTGTCAGCGGACGGAAACGTCATGTTGGTGCCCCGTTCGAACCAACAATCAAACGGCCATTACACGCGCTCAACGATAGACCCGACGAAGAACAACGGCGCGAAAGGCTCACCCGACCAGCAACACCATCACCACCACGAGCACAAGGAGTGAAGGTGACCGACAAAACTTACGTTGGTATTAAGCAAGTGGACTCGCGTTGTTCTTCGCGCGAAATTGAAGAGTGCGCCTCATGAAGCAACAGGTCGCGCCGAGCGCTTCCTTATCAATCTGTAATTGGACGGCACGGCCAAGTAAATAAACGAATACTAGCCATAAGGATTGTAACACTAAATAATAGACTGGAGATGGGAATCCCTTTGATTCGAGTATATTGATATACTTTTTAAATCTTCTGCACGCGTAATTTTTTTTTTTTTTTTTTTTTATAAAACTTGACCGTTTTAAAGCTTTATGCAATAGCAGCACATAAATATATAGTCAGAAGAATCGTCAAAGTAAAAAAATTATTCGAATTGGGTGAGTTTTGTCTTCGATGCGGACATGCACGGAGAAAAAAAGCATAAAACAACGAATATTAGATGAATGTAAGATCTCAGTGATTTATATATAAATATATTGTGTGGGTGTATGTATACGGAAGCTCCGTACTGTGCTGTTAAAATTAGCATACTTTTCTCATTTTCTTCTCTTGATTATTATTTCTGATAATAATCAAGTAAGAGAGGAAAAAAGGTAGAATCATCATCTTTTTTTTTTTTGAATATTATTCTGAAAAAGTGTAACTTGTTTTCAATGTTAATTATGAAGTATACATAAATGAGAAAAATAAAAAAAGAGGAATATATTTGTTGTTGTCAAGCAATTTGCGACATTCTTACGTATAATTATATACGTATATAATTAATATTGAATGTATAACACTTTCACGTCTTTGTTTATAAAAAAAGAAAAATATGCAAAAAATGCATGTGTTTTGTCGCAGAGCTTGCATTTAATCTACATGAAAAAAATATATCTATATAAATAAATAAATATATATATATAGAGAGAGAGAAAAAGCAGAGTTCGATATAACAAAAGTGAAGTGTGTTCGATGCTAAAAGCGTGAAAAAACTAATACAAATGTAACAACGATTTAAAAATGTATAAAAAGGTCCTCCGACTTTTATCTTGTGTAATTTATTGTATTCTATGTAACATTGCTTCAAAAGACTTTTTTTCAGTAATCTATTATAAAAAATTAAGTATTTTTTTTCAGTAAACTATTATAAAAAGAATAAAACATTGAAGCACTAACGTCTAATGCAATGTGTAACATAGACAAGCGAAAAGTTAAGCAAAGTAAAGAAAATTCATTAAATATGTGAATATTAATTATATTAATATTATTAATTAAACGCAAGATTCTGTATTGCTTAATTACGAATGTTCGGTAAGAGCGATGATTATTATGATGAATGTTACAAAAAAATATAAAAAAAAATATAACGGCAGAGTATTCGATCGTCGGGATATTCTCGGACAAAAAAAAAATGGCGGATCATCTTCGGATGGTAAATAATGCGATTAAGCAAACATATTTTTTTAATATAAAGTCAAGAAAGCGAGTGTGTATGCGAATATATGTGAAAAGTAATGAATGATATAAGCGAACGATAGCGAATAAGAAAAATAAAAAAATACTAGTAATAATTCAGGTACTACTTCACGTTTGCCTTTTATGTACATACCGATAATAATAATAATGAAGGTTTAACAAGAAAAAAAAATAATAAAAGTTGTAGTTAGCCCAATTTTTTCTACCGACACCATACACACACATTTTGAGATAAAAAAGTTACTGTAGATGAATGTTGTGTGCAGGTATATAACAAAAAAGAAAAAAACAATAAAGACACGACAAATATTAATAATAGTAATAATAATAATAATAATAATAATAATAATAATAATAAATAATAATAATAATAATAATAATAATAATAATAGTAGTAATAATAATAATAATAATAATAAATAATAATAATAATAATAGAACGTGTGAAAGAAAAGCTAAAACATGGTTTTTAACCGTTTTCTCTGGACAAATAAAAAAAAATGTATAAAAAAAAATAAATAAATAATAAAATAAACAAATAAAGAATAAATAAAAACGACAAAACGAACATGTTCCCGTTTTTTCTAAGATTTAAAAATAAACGATTGTATTACAATTACTACTCTTGGGTGTAGGATGCCTTTTGCGATTGCGTATTTTACCGTACTTGGCGAGCGGAGATCTCAAAAACGTCTTTGATGTTAAAAAAAAAAAAAAAAAAAAAAAAAAAAAAAAAAAAAAAAAAAAGAGTAAATGATTAAATAACTGTTCGAAAAGGATATAAATTGTTCTCCATAAAATATAAGAAAAAATTTTAAAAAATTAATTGCGAATAAAATTATCGATCGAAAGTTGTAAAATAAAACGTTAAAAAAGTCCCTTTCGATCTCCACCCGTCATTGGATTTCTTTATTGTATAGGCGAAAGTGAAATAAAAAATTTCTGGGGAAAGTATTCATTAGCAATGCTTAATTTATTATCATTATTATCCTTTATATATATATATATATATATATATATATATATATATATATTTTTTTTTTTTTTTTTTTTTTTTTTTTATTGTTTCAGGGCATAGTCGTATACCTAGATCCGCAAACTTCACTGGTGAAAAATGTCACGATTTTGGGAAAGAAATATTATTTCATAAGTCAAAATTTACAGAGCAACAATTGATTTATCAAGCGATAGCGTATATTTACAATTTTTATGCGCACATGATTGAAGAAAAAAAAGTTTCTATAACAAATTTTAAAAATAGTAAAAAGTTTTAAAAATAAATAAATATACATAAAATAATGGTTATAAAAATATACGAATTAAATATAAAGCCTAACGGAAGTATCAGAATTGTATGGTATGCAAAGAGGTGGCACGTATATACATATGTAAGATAAAAATACAGATTTTCCCTTTGAAAATACAATTTGACCTTGAAATGGCTGAGGTGATAGGCAAGCTCAAACCTTGGGTTACTTAGTACATACATAATTTCTTTTCACAAAGTTTTTTTGAACAATTCAATCTTTCCAAGATATGAAAAATTCAAGGTCAAATGAAAAGATACAAAAGGTCACATCTGGACGTAATAGCGCTCTTTCCATTGCCGGGTTCAAAAGTAGGTGTGTTTCCATTTTAATTTTTAAATTAATTTTCGAGTAACCTTGAAAATTACGTTCAAGATCATCATTATGTGATCCCCTCAAAAATTCAAAACTTTTATCTGAAACATTTTTTGCCATATTACTTTGTTCGTGAGATATTAGTATGTATATAAAATTAAAATGGATCACCCTGTATATATATATATATATATGTATATACATACATACATATACATGTACATACTCGTCATACTTTCTCCAAAAGTAGAAAATTGATGCTTTAAAATGAGAAGTTATTAGATGCGTATGATATGAAAAGAGGTGGCATGGCTCTCATTATACATATATATATATATATATATATATTAATTGTTACTGGCTATATATATATATAGCCAGTAAAAATTTCTATGAGTTGCAGAGGTAGTTTGACTCTTTCATTCAATACATATAGATATAGAGAATATATTTTCATAAAAAGTAGAAAATTAATGCGTGAAAATGGAAAGTTATTAGGAGCATATGATTTACAAAGAGGTTGCTCTTTCATTGAATGTATACAGGGTGTACAAATTATCGTTACTGCTCTACATTTTCTTTAAGTATTTTTTATAAAAGTTAAAGTCAAACCTTAAATAATTTTTAACGACGAATTCAATGGTAATCTTTATTTTTAATTGGCAGATCTTATTTCATTATCTTAAGTTACATAAATATCATATTAAGTTATTTTAAGGTCAACTTTTTTTAAAATGGAAAACTTCTTTTCTAATGCCTGCAATTGAAAGAAAGTGAAATTTTACGTTTAAATATGCATTCAAGTCATAGAATCAAATTTACCTTAAGGTCATTTGGATGACATTAAAACTTAAGGGGTTACCCCCAGTTGTAGCTCAACAAAAAAGGCCTTTTTAATGAATTTTTTTAAAGAAAACTACAAAACTTTTTTAAACGATTATTATATCATCTTAAAGAATACATCTTGAAGAACTTTCAGTAATTTTTTTATTGCAAAATATTACATTGTTAAGTGGCAAATGGCCGCCAATGAAATAGTATTTTTATTTATACGGTTTGCACTGACCAACATTGCGGCGAAGTGGATCATTTGAAACAAAAAATGTGGATAGATTTAGTTAAATATAAGTATAAACTAGTCTTTAATCAAAGGATTTAAAAAAATATTTATTTTTCACAAAATGGCGGATAGTCAAAGTTAATGGTTTGATTTTAACGAAAAAAATCGAACGATTAAAGACTACATTTTTATGTATTAAATAAGCCTGCAAAATTTCAAGAAGATCGATTGATTAGTGTTTGAGTAATCTTGGTCACCGACTTCAGAAATGCCATTTCGAGAAAAACGCGTTTAAAGTTTTAATTGCCGGTTGTTTACACAACGGATTCTTCTCTTTCAACGCTCATATCTCAGTCAATTTTGTTCGGATCGACTTGAAATTTCCAGGTCATATTCTCAGATACTTATACTTCAAAAAAATGCAATTAACAAAAAATCGAGTTTTTCAAAGTCGCAAGTAGGAGTGACCTGCTAAGTAAAGTATAATAATGAATATTTATAAAACTAGTAACTTTCTAAAAAATTTTGAAAAAGTAGAAGTATTCAATTTATTCGATTTAGTCAATGTATTTAACTTGACCTTGATCAAAACTTTTAAGGTCATTTGAAAATCAGTTTTTAAAGTTCAGAAATCCAAAACACGAGAAAGGGACTTACACTTATCAAACACCCCGAAGGGAACAGAAAGTAAATAAATATCAAAAATTGACCTTCAAACGACTGAAGGTGAACCTATAACTTGAGTATACTTATTAATAATATTTCTGGTTTTTTCGATTGTGGATAACAGAAAAATAGTTTTCGTTTTACAAAAAAAAAAAAAAAAATTACCTCGAAATAACTTTGAAGGTCAAAATAAAGAATATCATCTATTTTGAAAATAAGCAAATATTTTGACCTTGATTTTTTTTTTTTAAAATACTTCACTTGAGAAAGTGTAGATTCGTTCCGTTACTTTTGTAACACCATGTATAGACGCAAATGTCGAACTTTTTGCAAAAGTAGAAAATAGATGCATTAAAATGAAAAGTATCAGGAAAAAAAATCACGTCAAGAGGAGGTAAGATCGCTTTTCATGCGAAGGTCTATAAACGCATGTGCTCCTAATACTTATCATGTACGGTAGCAAATTTTAGGAAAATTTACCTTCCTTTTCTCGCATCTACTTCTTTGTGCGAGTCTCTAGCTCAATGCCTGACTACTTCTTGCATGCGCGTCCCTCGCCCTTTCAGCTCGACTACCCTTTTGTATACTTAGACTTTGGGGCGGGGATATTTGGCTTTCCGCTAATTCCTTATCTGACTATATGAAGATAGTATAGACAGTTACTCTGTCAACGTGTCTCGGACTGAAGATAATAAGAAAAACCAAGGAATATAGTAAAGCGATAACTACAAACAAGTAGAAATATTAAGTTTATTTAAAAGAAAAAAAAAAATACTCTCGCTAAAAAGTTTACACACGTGCTCTGCGGCATAAGCACGACTCAGCTATTCAATAAGCTCAGCTATGAGTCGACTCACTATGTATATATCCGGTTCGTTCGTTTTTTCATTATTCCTCTCTTTCTTACTCGATTCTGCGCCTGCGCAATTTTTCGCTTGTTAGTCTCGAGACCCACGTATGTATGCGATAAAACTCTCACCCTATCTTTTCGACTACCCCCAACTGTACTCGCTTCACGCGCGACTCTCGTCCTTTTTATACTGAATTAACCTTTCGTATGCGTAATTCTCGTCGTTTATGCGCGGTTACCTCGTCGTATCACTAAAAAATTTATTGTTAAATTAATTCTATAATATTTATTCACAGCTAAATATGCGAGCCCATACGAGCACGTCACTTTATACGCGACTCTCGCGTCCTTTATACTTAACTACCCTCTTCTATGCGTAACTACCGCCATCTATGTACGACTATATTTTAAAACAGATTTTGTACCTCTGTATGTGATTCTTTCAAAATAGGGGTTTGTTAGATAATTGAAATTTTTTAAAAATTAATCGTTTAAATATCTTCTTTTTTTTTTTTTTTATTAATATTTAGCTTTATTTTATTTCTTTAATTTGTTATCATTTTAATCAATCATTATAATATTAATAAAATACATTTAAATAAACGTAAGATTGAATTGATTTACTTTCTTCTAGTAGTCTTTTAAAAGAATACGAAAACATAAACAGTCATATTTCTAAAATATGTTTAAAATCAAACTTAATATTTCAAATTTTTCATATATTTTTAATTCTTAATAATATTTTGTGAAATCAGGTACATAAATTGAAAATACAATATTAAAAAATCAAATTATCTTGGTATGAATAATAAATAGAAAAAAAAAAACAATGAGTAAAAGTTAAAAAAAATTATTCAACATCAATTAATTTGACAAAGGAAAATTTTTATAAATATTTTAAAATCAGCAAGTTGAATCGTTTTTTTGTTTATTTACAACTTATATACTACAAAGTCGAGTGTGTTGGTATGGGTAAAACGAACAAAAAGCAACTTCTTTGTTTTTTTTTTTTTTTTTTTTTTTTTTTTCTCATAATATAAACATTTTTCTTATTCAAACGTATGTTCTTACATTTACACAGTACAAAAAATTATATTCAGACCCGCCGGCCCGCGGTTTCACAATTGAACTGCTATGACTGGGGGACGGCCGACGTAGCGGTTTTTGTATTTTTTTTTATTTTTTATTATTTTTTTTTTTTATTATTATTCTTATCGAGAGGGAGCAGAAGACACTGGGGAGGTGTATGTGTTTTTATTTTATTTTTTTGTTATTATTCTCTCGTTTCATTCGTTAAACTTGTACGCATTAATTTTTTTTATTTTTATTTCTGTACAATTTATTTTATTTTTGTTCCAATCCCTTATGTAAACGCCGGAGACTTATCCGACGAGAAACAAAATTTCATCGGCGATTTAATTTTCCCTATTTCTCTCGCATAGATTGTCGTATTTCTAAGAAAAACCGCATTAGATCATTTGTCGATAAAAATTATTGAATCGATAATTCAATTATCACTTGGACAATGTATTTCATTCTAATTTGAATTTCGTGCATTAAAAAAAAAAAAAAGTAAATTATTAATAAAATGAACAACGAATCGTCGTAACGCTTATAATCAATAATCACATTCGTAAGACTAAGAGACAATGCGGTTTCGTTAGAACGATGACAAGCGCATTAAATCCGAGTAAATCGCTAGAAATTAAAAAAGCCCATAAAACCTGTTAACGTCGATCATTGTTTCCGTTTTTTACCTTTTTCACGATCCGCCCCCAATACACGGCATTTTTTTTGTGATTATTATTTTTTTTTTTTAGTCTTTCGCACAAGAAAAAACGCACGCACGCCACGGATCGAACACATTATCAAAAAAAATTTTTTTTTTTTTTCATCGCTCTTCTGCTTCATTATTTTTTTTTTATTTTTTTTTATTTTTTTTTTTGTTTTGTTTTGTTTTTGTTTTTGCTACTATTTATTAATTCATATTTTCAAAGTTTTACCGAACATACGCACACATACCTACATTTATCGAGTTCGCTCGCACTCTCTTTCGCTTCTTTCCATGCTTTTTACTCTTTTTCTCTATTCATTTCATTGTATCTTTATTTATTTATTTATTTATTTATTTATTTAATTATTTTTTTTTTATCCTCATTTATAATAATAATTAATAAAACGCCTAAGAGCGCGCGTTGCTGCATTATTCTCTCCAGTTTCGGCATGTTCGACAACATTTAAACATTTAAATATCATATTTTTTGTAATTAATAATGACAATAATGATTGGATGATAATAATTAATTAATTAATTAATAATAATATAATTGTAGAGATGATAGCTTGTTATTTAATAAGAATCAAAATAATAAAAATAAAATAATAATTATGGACGATGGATGGATGGTTCAATGACAATGATGAAAGATGATAATAAGCTAACTATCTAAATGTGTATAAGGGTGCATCTTTCCGCTGGTTGCTGGAGTGTTGGTTTTCTTTCTTAAATTCCATACTTTTATAATATATTCTAATGCTTCCATTCTTCCGTATTTATAATATGTATATGTAGATGCGACTTATGTATACTATTTATATATTTATATATTTATATATATATATTTATAGCAATCGATATTTACATTGTAGGACGAGTATCTCTACCCCCGGATTCTTTAATTTTTTTTCAACCTTTTTTTTTTATTTTCCTTCAATTAATCAACCATTCATTTTCTTATTTTATTTGCCGTTTCGGAGAGCAAAAAATTGATAATACACAAAGTACGCTTTTTTATTCTCTCTATTATATACTTATATTTTCTTTCTACATAACTTTATACACACTGCCCTCGTATTTCGCGAATATCAATAGTTTAAAAGTTATCAACGCATCACTGCGTTTATTTCTTGCAAGCCTTTTTTTCAAAGAGAAGCCTTTATTATTATTATTATTTTTTTTTTTTTCTTTAAATTTCATTTTTATCGATTAAAGTACACCAACACGTAGTCTAAGTGTCTTTCCTTTACTTTATAGTTTTCATTCACAATTTATTTTTTTTTATTTTTTATTTTTTTTTTATTTTTTTTTTACGCTATTATAAGACAAACAGGTATAGTGAGATCAGAGAAATTGCAAATTCCAAGTTGTTCTGCAAAACCCAAACGCGTAGTTATCCATATATGTTCTTTCCATTTATTATTATTATTATTATTTTTTTTTCATCTCGTTATAACCGTGACAGATTTAAAATAAAGCATTTTCTTTTTTCGACGTAAAAGAAAAAAGATCAAAACGTTATTTAATTGGCACCTTCAAAAGAAAAAACTCGTTCTCTTCGGTACATTGAAAAAAAAAGAAAACACAAGCTTCACGAGGACGAGAAAAATTACATATTTTTTTCGGACGGCTGGAAAATGATTCTCTCGAGTTTGTATAATAAAGGAAGAGAGAATAGACACATGAATTACAATTTCGAGGCAGTGTTCCATAATTTTTCTTCGCGAGGTGAACCCATCGATTTCTCGCGTAAAATTTTGTCGTTTCTAATTATCATTTTCAATACTTTTACACTTTTCAATCAATTTTGCACTTTAACAATATCTTTCATTCTACCACTATTTTATACTCTCACTCTCTCAAAAATTTATTAAATTTTGAACCTAATTGCCGTAAAGGATTAAAATAATTAAACCGTGTACACGCAACGGAAACGAACAGACAACATGCGTGCGAGAATGTATATATATGCGACGTTTCACCTCTTAATTGCACAATAAGTTCGTTTATCTGAAAACACTTCAATCAAATCTTCTCCCCCTCTCCCATCCGACAGAAAAAAACATCTTTTTCTCTCCTCGTAACCTCTTATTATCGTATATATAGCAAAAATCCTTTACATCTACAGGAGGCTAGCTTGATTTCTTTTTTCTTTCTTTTAATAATTGTGTAGACAAAAGTGTATTGGATACAGGCACGATATCAATTATAATTACAAACCTACGTATCGATCCAAAGTCCCTTTCCGGTAGTATTTTGTTTCATTTATATTTTTTATTATCACAATGGTATACCAAAGACGGAATTCCAATTAGGACTCCGCTGTTTCACAAATACGTGTCCCTTATTTTTCTCAAGTCAGGAGAAGTATAACATCGACAATCAATCGATTATCACAAAAGATCTCTCCCAAGTCCTCGACAACCACGTCAACGACTTTTCGGAGTAGCATGTTTCTTGCTCAATGTTCCGGCCCTCAGACGCGGCGAGGCTCTGCATTACGTGCCGTCACTTTTCTCCACTTTGACCTTCGCCTTTGAATCAGTCGTCGTTGTCGTTGTTGTACTCGTTGATGATGAGGCTGCCGATGATTTTTCAGCCTTCACTTTGGCGAGGGTCTCTTCTTTCACGGTATCAAGACACGTAAGCGAATCTTTTACAGCGTGATAGATTATGTTTTTGATCTGGAGTTTGTCCTCGTGGTTTGTATGAGTGTCGGAGAGTGCACGGAATTCTTGCGTCAAGTTGAAGCAATGCGAGATATTTTCTGGAGATACGAAGTCCTCCGCCACTTTGATGCAGTTGTGCAAGTTTCGCACCTGGTGAGGAGCACCGGCTGGCACGAATACGGCATCACCAAGACACTGAACTATTGCGTATCTATAAAAAAAATAGTAGTATTAATACAGTTTAAAAAAAGTAATATTAATATAATTCATAAATAATTTAGTCTTTTTTTTTTTTTTTTGACTATTCTAAAATTTGATAAAACATTCTCCAATTCATAAATTTAAAATAGAAAAAGTCGTAAATTAATTACCCTTCGACACCATATTCGCGGTAGAGCCTCTCTCGAAGTGGGCCATCAAGGTAGAAGCTCTGGTCATGGATGGGATCATGGTGTGGTTCGAGACGAGCGCCCCGCTCGAGTGCCACAGCGTTTAACATATCACGGATTTTGTCGGCGTCTCGCGCCGCGTAAATGTGCCACAGCGCACCTGGGATCTCCCCTTTTTCGCGTACACGCCGTCGCGTTAATATATCACAGCCTGCTTCATCGATCGCCTTGAGAGCCTCTATAAAATTAAATAGGAAAAGAAAAAAAAAAAAAAAAAAAAAAACGGATGATTAATATTGAATTATTAAAATAAAATTAAAATTTCTTTATCATTATGGTGCAATAAAAAAAACTTACCTTTGATATGTTCATCCCTATCGCCATCCTTGGAGATGCCCACGTAAACCATAACATTGACCGCGTCGGATACATCAAGATGAAGATTAGTAGTGCCTTTATCAGGATATAGCGCCGAGCCATATGCGTTGTACATTTTAGGTCCGAGATCGGGCCTGGTAAACGTATCGGGTAACCGACTAGTCAAGTTGAGACGACCAAAACGATGGGTGTACTCCGAGAGAGGCAAGCATTTCATAAGATCTACAAATCTAGCGGGCAATATGTCAGCGAAATCACTACGCGATGGCCAGTCCTTGAGCTTCAACAGCATTGCGTTGCCTTGGTCATCCTTCAGCCTCTTGGAGGAATGTTCAAAGCCTTCCCAGAATTTCCACATAGGTTGTTTAGGTACGAGATTACCGGTCATACAATTAACGAGGTCGCTTTTTTGATCGCCAAAGTCCTTGGAGAAACTATCGGGGTGCCAAAGATCCTTATTAAGGCGCTTGTGCACGTCCGAAACGATTACAGGCTGACCTCGCTTCCATTGGTCTTGGAATATTCTGTAGTTCTTGGGATTATTAGGATCCTGAAGTCGTAGCAACTTGCCGTCGCACAACCATGAATGAGGTACCTCAGGGTACAATAGCTTGCTTTCAGTGAGAGTCATTATTCGGATAGGTAGAGGATCGCGACCCCGTTGTGGACACTTGTACCGGCGCACAAAGTGCTTAAGTTCACGTGGTTTTTCGTCATCCATACCGGCCTCTTCCTCTTTCTATATATGAAAAGTTATTTTTTTATTAAAATTTATAGACACATTTGATAAAGACTCAATATTGATTATTACATTACTTCAGGGTTAAAAAGCTCATATAAAATATCATATTTATCAACTACAATTTAAAATTTTCATCATTAAAAACGATTTGAAAAATTTTTGCATTCAGTAAATTCAAAAATATAAAATTTACCTTAACACTGTGTTCGATTACACTACTGATGACCTCGTTAAGCGTATCCATCTTTGATTTTTTACCAGCCTTTGTGGCGCTGTTTTGGTTATTAGACGAGGCTGCAGTGGTGGTAGTAGTAGTGGTGGTCGTCGTGCTATCGACTGACGTAGTTGTCGCATTACCGTCAGGCGAGTTTGACCTTGAGCCGTTTCCGTTGGGCTTATTTGAGGGCCGAATAAGCAATTCTCTCAACGTCGAATGATTACCGTCTTGATCTTCGTCCGAATCCGAATCGGAATCGCTGTCGTTCTTTTCCTGATTTTGCAATGCTACATCGGCCAACCAGCTCAATGGGGAATTTTTACTATCTTCGTCGTTGGCTCGGTTAGTCTCGTTTGAATTACTACCACCGCTTTCCTTTTTACGTTGTTTTTCCTGCTGTAAATGATAAAAGTCACTATTAGTTTTAAAAAAAACTTAAAATTACAAGAAATTACTTTATTTTGTCTTTCAGTGTTAAAAAGCTCGTTTAAACAATCATGATTATTCATGCAAATTAAAAAAAATTATCATCATAAATTACTTTAATATAATTTAAAATATTTCTTAAAAAACAAGAAAATTTTATAAATTGATAAAAATATTTACCTTTATCTCTTGCTGAGCATTTCCGTTCATGACAGATACGAGGTCACCTTTAATTAAACTCTTAAGTTTCTCATTTACGGATTTGGACGACACATTGTCACAACCGCAGTGTTTGGGAATGCCCCATTCGCTTCTGCATTCGTGCAATCGCTGATCTATTTGAATGAGACAGTCAGCTGGAATAATCTGAGTTAGAAGTAACTGCTCGGGTACGTGAGTTTGTCGGTTTGCACAAAGTAGCCAAGAGTATTTATCACGACCCTTGCCACTTTCTGTCCATACGACGGTTTTATTTTTCCGCGCCTCGTAACAGTCAATACAGACAACGAAACCACACTTGCCGCAAGTCCAATGATAATTAAAGAGAGTTGTATCACATAGGTCGCACATTTCACGTACTCCTTTAACTACTCGCTTCCAGATCACTGGCTGTTCTCCAAGATCCGAACCCACTGAAACAAAAGCAATATTATAATTAGTAATCTTTTACATTAAACGAAGCAAAAATAATTACAAATTTAAATTTTTACTCAGGGTTAAAAAGCTCATATTAAAAATCATGTTTTTTCTTCTTTTTTTTTTTTTTAACATCATCAAATGAAATAAAAATTACTAAATAAATTTTCTTAATTTTTTAAAAGCAGAAATTATTATTACCTCTTGCTAAATGTTCTTCAACGACACTTTTTTCTTGATGTATAAGATCACAGAATTGATCACCGACTTGTCGAATGATTTGATATGCCAATTCAATGTCAAAATCGCCTTTGTTATCCCATTCCTTTTTACCATCTTTTTGAGTTTCTTCCGTGTATTTGTCTCTTTTGATTAATCTGTTATCTTTTCCTGGTAGCCAAAGCTGTATGTCATTCTGCAAAGATAAAAATTAATCATTATGAACAAACTTTGAATTGAAAGTATTTTTAACTGATTAAATAAGAAACTTGTTAAGCAAGTTACATAAGTAATTAGTAACTGGTTTGAGTTACTTACTTCATCAGCATCTATATAAGGGTCATTAAAGCCTGCCATAACAAGCGTCCCGGATTTAGTGTATTGCATTCTTCGGAAGGCGTAAAATCTGCAGAAAACGGTTATACTTCTGACGGAACATATTTTGTCTCGCTGGTTGGGGGTTAATCTGCATTCTCGACACTTGGATATTCTTGTGCTCGAGTAGCGTATGCACAAATCATCTTGTATCCAGCTTTGACCTGTTTTTATCAATTTCTCATCGTCGGGCTTGTCTTCCATTGTACTAATTCGATTGTTTCTTCTCTTTTTGTTCTTATTACTACCGCCGCCAGACTTGCTATTATCTATTCGCTTTTTTTTTTGACGAGGTTGATAGTCTTCTTCTTCTTCTTCTTCTTCCTCTTTTGCTTTAACATCTTTTGTGGTCCTTGGTTTTCTTCCTCGTTTTTTAGGGACCTTTTTATTCCCTGTAATATAAATTATAATTAATTAAGTAAGCTAATTGTCAAAATTGTGCCTATTAGTTAATTAAGTGATAGTAACTCAGGATTAAAAAGCTCATATAAACAATCATGTTTATTCAAATTTATTTATAAAGATTTCATCGTTTATTAATCGATCAAGCGTGCTGTTAAAATGTCTTTATTTAAAAATCTGAAAGTAATTATTTCCTTTGGTTCTCAAGAGAAATTCTGAAAACTACATGCATGCAAAATTCTGTTGTCAATAAGCTAAATAAAATTGCTGAATGTCAACAATCAAAAGCATGATAGCTTTAAGCAATGGGTTTTGCTATTTTGTAAGCAATTTGTTAATTTTTATAACAACGTTTTAGCTTTAAATTTTCCCTGTATAAAATTTATTAACTTAGTAATTTTGTAAAATTACTAAAGACAACCACAGATAAATTCACTTTAAACATTTAACATATATTGCAAAATTTTTAATCCTAGAGATTTTTTCATTTTAAGATACCGTTCTATTGTAAATAAAAAGATATTTTAAGAGTACATTTAACGATAGTAAATAGTTAAAATAAAAACAAAACTATTTGAAAAATTTTGCATGATGATTGCAATGATATTTACAGGGGTACTGAAGGAACAGAAAGGATTGAAAAAAGAATCACAAACTCATAATGCAAAACATCGAACTCAATTTCTCCTAGAGATTTTTTCCATTCACAGCCATAGACACACGATCAACGTAAAATAAACACCAGCACGATATTGTTTTCATTTCTCTTAACCAGAGCCTTTTTTTTATGCATTAGCTTACTTATTATAAGAAGATTTTTATTCTTTTGCTTTGTCTACACGTCAACTAACCGTTTCCCGAGGCTTTGTAGGTATCAATCGTCGCTATTTGCATGACAGCTCGAGCAGGGAATCTCTGTTCACTGGAGTCGCTCACTGATCCAGCTTCACTCTCGTTACTGGACTCGCTACCAGCAGCTGCGCCTCCTCTACCTTGCTTCTGTTTCTTTCTCCGGCGCTGCTCCTGGACGGTTGCTTGCTGTTTCCAGGCTGCTCCTTTCTTTCGTTTTACCTACCACACAGACATAGATTATTTATAGTAGTCAGGCAGTTCATGCTCCCTCTCTCCTCCTTGTTCTCCCCGTGTGTTACGCGCTACCGTGTGTTAATCCCTGTTGTATTACGCCCGAGAACCACCAAGCCTGGATTATTATTACTTAACAAGATATTTTAAACGCTTGTACAAATATGTACTTCTTTGAACTCTCATTTCACAGATTTATTAAAATTTTATATTACTTCTAATCACCATTTATAATAAAATAATTTTTACATTAACAAAATTTATTAATAGATAAATAAATGAACCTAAATTATTATACTTATTATTCTAAATAATCTTTATTTACTTACAATTTTATGAAAATTTGTTTTAACAATGTATATAAAATATAAATATTTATATTTTATGCTTACAAATACTTTCGCATAAGAAATTTCAAGCACTTAAATTTTACAATTTTAAATTTAATTTAAAGAAAAAATAATAATTTAATCATTAAGCACAAATAATCATAAATAACTTGAAATTATTATAAATAATGTTTACGATCATTCTTTCTAAACAGTATCAATAATAATCACAATTACAATTATGCTCCAGAATACAGTCGCTAAACACAACATAACTTCCATATCCATCTCTTTACAAACAATAAATTGTTAAAACAATGATTAATTCTTTATAATTCTTAATTTAATTTATATTTAGAATAATAGTTTAAAACTTATTGAATATTGTTTTAATGTTAACAATAAACAACAATGACACTTTATACAAAATCTAATTTATTTAATTGTCACGGTACGCTAAAAATAACTTATATTATCGTAGCTAAAAGTATTAGTTATATATTATTATTTACAAACAAATTCATTGGTGAGGACTATTACGTAACGCAAACTTACAAAGGACGCGACCCTTTATGCCTACCTTTCTTATGCAATATCCGCCAAAAGTTTTTCACGTAATAATGTTAATAACCAAATTGAAAAGAAAAGTAAGCTCGAGCTCGACCCAACAGCGTTCTTTATTAACCATCCACCAACAATGTTTGCACTCGATATAGCGACAACAAACGGCTTTTTATAGGCCAAAAGCCATGTGACGCACTGTATAGGTTAAGACGCACTCTTCTTCACTCTTTCTCTCATACTCGTTACAAAAGAAAAAAAAAATGGCAAGAAACGTACCAGATCGATGGCGAACATGTTTTTCATCGGAACGGCACTAAAAAAAAGCACACACGTGGATTCGTTGTCACTCGCGTTATTTAAAAAAAAAAAAAAAAGAAAAATGCGACTTCGTTCCTCAGGTGCAACTAAGGAGAGGGAGAAGGTTGTTATAAAGAATGGAGGAGTAAACTGAAGCGAAGGACGAAAGATACCTTACGACGCCGTAAGTTGACGACGCGACTAAATGCACTGCCGCAATGGCGTACCGACTTCCTCGCGCGCACAAGCGACGCTTGATGTCGCTCCCTATCCTAGCCCGTGCGCGGGAAATTCAGAATTGAAAATTCGGGACAATTAAATAATGACCGACGAGAGTCTTTGGCTCGTATTTTTCTTTAAATTTCATTAACAAGAAGGTATAAATACTTTTTTAAATAAAAATAATTAAGAATTAATTATGTGTTAAATTATCATTGAAATTTTAATATAGTATCATATGCACTGGGTATTAGAATATAATATACACTTATATTATTGAGTAACAAAGAATTTTCTAATTTAAAATATTTTAAAATTAATATATTTTTAAATCAATGTATAAATTGAGTAATTAATATCAACATTCAATACTTTTTTTTTATAATGCATAATCTATTAAAAACAATACAATGAAATGAATAACGTAACAAGATTAATTTATACTTTTACCAATACAGAATACACACACAAATGTAAAATAAGTCAATGTATAGATATAAATTATTTTATAAGTCAAAAACTAATGTATTTATTCTTCAATACATGATGATAAAAATTAACTGTCTTAAAATTTCAATTATACCTTCTTTTTTACTTTACGGGACACTATACCTAACATTCTATTTCGCCTATTTATTTTGTACTTAAGTGTCTTTGTGAAATGAAAACAAATATCGTTGATTTTTATTTAATTTAATGTTATTTATTTCGACGCAATAAATTCGCAAGTTATATTGTTATTAAATTTTGTGTGAAAATGAAAAAATCTCTAGGATATATTCTCTCATAATATAATACGTATACACCCAAAGATAGAATAAAAAAAAAAATAATACAAAGTATGATTTATTTGCTAGCATTTACTCATAATAATCAAGACATTGAATAAAGTCAATGCAATATTCGCACACTTACATCAAACTCTCTACAGAAAAAGCATATTTTGTGCAGAAAATAAATAAAAGAAATAGAAAAGAAAAAATAAAGAAAAAAGAAATGAAAGTTCTAAAGAAGTAATGCACAGTCGTTTTATATATAAAAAGTTTTAAGTTATAATATTTTATAAATTTTAATACTTATATTAATACTGTATTTCTAGTAATTAAAGACTTAAATAGTTAAGATTCCGGTGTTATAGATTGAATATCAATTACTACTATCAATAAATATTTACATAATTGTTAAAAAGCTTTTTTAATTTTTTAAAGCTCGACTGTGCAATAAGAAAACTACTGAAAATTCAGGCTTTGAAAAACCTAAAAAATATGACGATGTTTCACTTTTACTTTCAAAAATTTTTTTTTTTAATAATATACACAAAATGTGTAAATGTTATCTTGCACAGACATCGTCATATTTACAGTTACTACAATAAAAATCTGTTTAAAATTTTTTTGATGTAATAAAAATATTATATTATCATCAAAATATTAGCTTCAATATATTTGCTATTGAAAAAATTATAAAACAAATTTTATCTAAATAAATATTTGAAATTATTTTAAAGGTTAATCTCAAAAAGAAATTTTTGTTCGTTGTCAATTTTAAACAGATTATTATAAAAAGTCTACAATTTTTATCTAATAAGAGCAAAATAAAAGCGTACCAAATTAAAAAATAAGTAAAACTATACACAGAAAAAGCTTAATAATGCATAAATAATTATATATTATTTACTAAATTATCAAATTATGGAGTATTTATTTAATTGCTTTATATATTCATGGAAATAAATCATAAAGAATAAATCATAAGGAAATGAATCATAAATCACAATAAATTTATGATACAGAATATAACAGAAAATGCAATTATTAATAAAGTTTTAACAGTTACAATATCTTTTTTCTTTAAATAATTTCAATTTCTAAATATACGATTCAACTTACAAGTATTATCAAATCTGATGTAACCTAACGAATTTAGCATCAAATGCAGCTTCATTTCTGCGTAAAGCCATCAAAAAGAAGTAAACAGCGAGGCAAATGTACGAAGAAAGGGGATTAAAAGATTTTTTAAAAGCATGAGGAAGCATACCTTTGGTGGTTTTCGCTTGGGTGGCGCTTTCCGCTCGGGCTCACTGTTGGATGAGTCCTCGTGGAGGCTTTCAGAGTTGGCCGTAGCCGCAGCAGCAGCATGTCCATTCATCGATTCCTTGACGGGCGTCTTGCGAGACTTTATTGCTACCTTGGACTTGTTTATACTGTTCACGGCCATGCTACCGATATTGTGAATCGAGTTCACGGCGCTTGGCAAGCTCGTCGACGTTGTTGTCGAAGATGACGAGGACGACGAGGACACCGACGTTGTTGTGCTAGTTGCTGAGGATGTCGTCGAATTTGAATTACCATCTTTGTCTTTGCCTAAAATCAAACAAATATTTATTAAATAAAAAATAAACGTTTAAATGATTCTTTTTTTTTTTTTTTTTTTTTTTTTTTAATATTTTTAAAAATTTAAAAGAAATACGTTTTTATTTAATAATAAGAAATTTATTTTTCAACTTACCAGCATTACCATTAGTCTGTTTGTTGCTTGCGATGTTAAGTGGTAAGGTAACGCAGGAACCGCTGCCAACAACACCGGTCGTATCCTCAGTACCATCTTCACCCGAGTGCCGTTGCAACCAGGCCTTCTTAAGCTTGTGTACAGGATAGCTGGTGCTGCTAGGTGGTCTAGCGGGCGCCGGGCTATTAGATTTTTCGCTATCGGGTTTAGCGGGCGTACCAGGAGCGCTAGGTGCAGGGCTTGGAGCCGTTGAAGGAGCTGGCGAGGCCGAAGCCGTAACCGACGCACTCACCAATGGAGTTGGTGTTAGCGGTGGCGCGGGTGGATTGCTGGCGCTCGGTAAAGAACCGACACTGCCTGCCGACGAGGGTCGCACAGAGCCGTCGCCGCTCGCCGTTCGCGGCGCCGGACTCACCGAAGGAACGTTCACCTGTAACATTGGAAAAGATAATTTTAGCAAGTTGTTTGGAAATATATAATTCTTTAAAATCTTTTAAATTGGAAAAATTATTAAAGATTTTTACCTGACTTTGGCTGTTAGGCTGCGTGAGTAACGCGGTATTGACAACGGTGGTAATCGATGTGGCCGCCGAGGCAATAAGAGGACTGGGCTCGCTTACTCTCGAAAGCACGGGCGATCCTGCGGAGCTTTGTACCGTTGTTACGACTGGCTGCTGAATAAACAAATAATTCTTATTTTATATATTTTAGAAAATTTGTCAACAATTCTATGTATTATTAAATTCCAATAAAAATAGATTAATTCACAATACAAACCTGTTGCTGTTGCTGTTGCTGTTGCTGCTGTGACTGCGTCGTCTCTTCTATCCGCCTCTTCTTAGCAACTTCAAGCGAAACAGGCTGTTGGGCAGCGCTGGTATCTTGTTCGATGCCAATTGGCGTGTTCGCTTTGCGTTTGGGCGAGCCGGAGGACCTCTCCACGCCGAGATCCAGCGGCTGCGTCTGGAAGCTGCTGCTGTTGCTGACTGCCACGGCACCACCTATTTGTTGTGGTCCGGGTTGATGGTGACCTCCCACGACTGGATGGCTTAAACCCGGAGGTGGCCTTGCGATCGGTGCCAAAGCCGCGCTAGGCGGTAAAAGGTGCATCGGTGGTGGCAGTTTACTGTAGCAAACGTAAATATTTAACCATTAGCTTACTTTACTTTGGAAAAAAAAAAGTTTATTAAAAGAAAATTAAAGAAATGCAAATATACCCAATGCTAGGTGCAGAATGTAGCGATGGCGGTGGCGGAGGCAGCTTGGAGGCGCCAAGTGGCGAATTGTATCCCCGAGAGTCGTAGGGGCTGCGGCTCGAATGGGCCGGTGGTGGAGGCAGGTGGGCAAAGTGCGAACCCGTGACCGGACCCGCATGATGGCCAATTGGCTGGAAAGACGAAGAGGTAATGCTGCTGTTAGCGCTGGCCTTGGAGGTAAGCGGTAACGGCGCAGCCGACGACACAGAAGACGAAGACGACGAGCCGGACGAGGACGAGCCGATCGAATTTGACGAAGAGTCCGAGGCACGGCACACGGGCGTTCCCGTCATTATACCCGAATTCGGCTTGCCATAGATGTGTGACGGCGCTGGGCTGCTTACCTAAAATACGTATACATAATAAGGGTTAATTTTTAAAATCACGACATAATGAGACAACAATTAATGATTGATTCGCTTCGAAATGGCAGTGTAACGAACCTTAGGCTTAGAGCTGGCGGGCGCGGCATAGTGAGACGTTGGCGAAGCACTGGGCTGATGGGGATGATGTCCATGCGGATACGCGGAGTATGGACTCTTGGCCTGATGTGGCGGATAGGCCAGTTGAGGCTCGGGCCTGCTCAGATACCTGGGCTCCGGAGGCGACGGATGCGGCACCTGCGAGACCGGGTGTTGCTGCGGTTGTTGCGACTGCTGCTGAGCATGAGGCGAGTGTCGATTAACGCCCGGATGCTGTAGACTCGAGGGATGATGGGCGCTGCCCGGTCGACTGTGGTGACCGGGTTGCGGCGAGGCCCCGAGCATACCGCCCGACTTCGACTGTTGCGAGAGATCGTTTTGCAGGTGGTGGTGGTGATGCGCGTGCGGACTCTGCGTTGGCGAGCGACACTCGTACGGCGACTTGTGCTGAGAACCCGTCACCGAGACTGGCTGGACGTTAAGGTAAGACATCATCTTGGGACTCGGGGAGTGTGCCGGTGCAGCGACAGGCTGCTTGGGATGCTGATCTCTGCTCCCTTCGTTTTTGACGATTACCGAGCTCTTGTGGTCCGGTAACAGAGGCGGTGGATTGGGCAATACGTCGCCTCTCGCCGACACGTGGTGATCCCTGTCGACGAGGCCGACGACACCGCCGGGCTTGCACTGCTGCGACGAGGACGACTTGTTTACTTTGATATCGTGGACGAAACCACCGCTAGGCTGGTAGCTCGAGTAACCGAAGAGACTGACGTTTGGCTCGGCTTTGGGCAGACTCTGGTGTGGCTGATGCACTACTTGCGACTGCTGCTGTTTGTCGTGTCGACTCGATACCGACATCGACGACGACGACGTCTTGGAGGTGCGCGAGTGTGCCGGCGGTGGTGGGTAGTCTACTTTACCCGGTACACTCGACGGTCGTGAGACCTAGAACATTAAATGAAATATTAAATTCCAATCGACTATCTATGGAATTTTTACTTAACCTAAAAAAATTGTCCGTTCACAAACCTGCTGAGCGGACTGCGGCACCGCCGCGGCTCTGAGATAAGCGAGGCTCTGCTGTGCCGCATACTCGTTAGCCTCCTGCTGTTCTCGCTGCGACCTCTCGGCTGCGGCCTGCGCGGCGAGCTGGTGCTCGCGTTCCCGGTGCTCTCGTTCTTCGCGGTCGCGTTGCTCGCGCTCCCGCTCCCTCTGCTGTTGAGCGGCGCTCACCGACGGATGCTGACTCGGCGGTGGCTGCTGCTGCTGCTGCTGCTGAGACTGGGACTGGGACTGGGGTGGCGCCGAGGAGCCTACCGGACCGCCTGGGTGATGGTGCAACGAGGGATGCGTGCGACCTGCACCCGGTGGCGGAGGCAACGGGATGAAGCTGTTCCACGGCATCGAGGCCGTCTGCATGTTCCTCTGCACAAGCGAATAAGACACCTACTTCAATCAATATTGCTCTCTTTGCTCGTTCATCGTTTTGATTAGCGTTTTCTTTATTATTCTTAAGTTGGGTTAAATTAAGATTTGGTTTTTTAGGTTAAGTAGAGATGGATTTTAAAAGTAAGGGATAGCGAATAAAAGTTAAATTATGTAATTACGTGAAAGTTGTGATAAACGGAATGATTGCGCTTAAACAAAAAAATTTTAAATCACCGTAAAACCTATTTGAAAATGAATTATTTAATTATGTATATCACAAATATAGAACGGTTTAATCTCTTTTATTAAAACATATCGATTACGTATAACAAGTCACGGATAAGCTATTTAGTTTAATGATAATAGACGATGACTAATAAAATAACGATATTTTGCAAATATCAAGAATAAATACTTTTAATTCGAGTTCATGTACGGTACAAGATTATTAAAGAATTACAGTAAAAATGCAATATTCCACGATTCTTATCTTATCGATTATTTTATTAAACTGTATACATATATATATATATATATATACTTATTAACATACATTTTTATTTTAATGAAAAAGATAAGATAGTTATCGGATAAATTGGCAGACAGATAAAAGACTCAAGTACGTTGATAATTTGAAATCACTCGACTGTTAAAAGAAAAAGAAAAAAAAAGTATCGACGATAATCTAGATTTTATTGTTCGATCGTATCGATAACAAAACAAAAATTTCTTTATCTACATTTTAACTGCATAATTAATTTTTAGCTATAGAATTCGAAATACGGATACATTTGTATAATTGTCGGCTCTCTCGATGCGAAAAATTTTCCTTATGAATAATGTCGTACATTTGCGTTATTTATTATACGGCATAACTCAATAAATAAGTAGGTAGATAAAAGTCTTTATACGAGGAGCAAGTTTTGTAGGTCAAATTACCATACCTGCATATTAGCGATTCCTACATAAAGCAGACACACATACACACGCTAACTATAGATAACTTTTACATAGTAAATGCGTACCACCAGCGGCTGAACGATATATTCGAGCGGAAAAATTCGTCTCGTCTATAAAATTTATTCTTACTTCTATTATTTCTTTTTCGGTTCATCAGAAGACACTTGTATTTGCCGAAGGAAAAACTCTTAAACAAAAACGTTTTTATTTACCGAATTTTTAATTTTCATATTGTTGAATAGAAGAAGTATGCAAATCGCGCGTGACGAATAAAAGTTTTTGTTTGACGAACGCTTGTTACATAGTAAATTTTTTTTTTTTTCAGGCAGTGTCTAGATGTTCGCTTTAAAAGTTTTAAGTACACTTGCAACGTACGATTTACGATTCTTATCGGTTTATTAAAAAAATCGAGCGCAAATACTTTTCTTTCTTCTTCTTTAAATAAACGATAAAATACACGTGTTAAAAGAATAAAGAAGAAATATAACATAAAAGATTCAAAACGACAGTATTTATAAAAATTAATTCAGTGAAATAGAAGGGACACTTTGTTTACCTTTTAAATAAAATGCAACGTAAGTTTCACGATTATAAAGAACGTACAATTTCTGAAAAAGATTTCACTTTCAATTCTTTACATAACTTTTATCATAATATGCACATATTTAAATAACGAATATTGCAAATATTGGTTAGAAATTAGTTTTACGGAATAATTTTTACCGCATTGCCGTCGATGACAAATAAAAGAAGAAAGACAAAAATAAATGACTTGAAACTAATCTATCTCAAATGAATTCTTTCCCAAAGATAAAAACCATTAATAAAGCGAAGCGAAATTCAACCGGCAAAGATCACGAGTTGTACACAGGCAGGTTAT
The DNA here is from genome assembly GCA_949987625.1 of Chalcis sispes. Lineage (NCBI taxonomy): Eukaryota > Metazoa > Arthropoda > Insecta > Hymenoptera > Chalcididae > Chalcis > Chalcis sispes. The sequence goes on along the minus strand of OX465098.1, from coordinate 15,145,730 downwards.
GGCATCGACCTCGCGACTATGGATGAGAGAAAAAAAAAAGAAAGAAGTAGTGGTGGGGGGAGCGGGGGGGGGCACAGAACGTCGGCATCCCACTTTAACGGCCTGTCAAGTATACAACCGAGAGGGAATCTAATTATAGCCGCTCTCCCGCGCAGTATAGGCCCATTGCTATGCTAATCGTTGTATGTCGAAAGAGAGAGAGAGCGAAAGAGAGAGAGAAAGAGAGAGAGAGAGAAAGAGAGAGAGAGAGTAGGAGAAACGAAGCAAATGTCAAACCGCATTGTACTGACAACGTCACTTGTTTGCTCATCCGCGTGCCTGCGCGCTTCGATGTCATACGTATTAATACGTTTTTCGATTATTTGATGACTTTTATCAAGTTAACCGTTTCGATGAGTTGTTTGAATTATTTTTTAATTTTTTTCATATTCTTTCGATAAATTATAAATTAAAAATAAGTCATCCAAACATTAGTGTTAATTATTGAATGTTTCTGTTCACAATGTGTATAGAAACTGAATAATTAACAGCTTTAAAATTTGACATCAATTAAACTTTACTTTTATTTACAGAAGAAATACTGTATCTTAATTTTGATTATATTATCACTCGAAAGAATTTGCAGAGTACATTTAATTAATACAAAAAAAAAAAAAAGTAAAAAGAAGGGAAAAAAACTTATAAACATTTGAAAATTAGATGTGCAGCTGCAAGTATGAAAGAAACTTGTTTGTAACAGCAACATTTTACACGTTACTCGATATTAATTTTTGCAAAGTAAGAAAATAATAATAATAACATTACCGTGTGTGTTATTTGAAGAAAAAAAAGAAAAAAAAATGACAAATCTCATAAAAAATTCATAATTTTTTTAAAATAAGGAAACATTTTAAAAATATACGTTGGAATTTGTAAGAGAACAAAAAAAAAAAAAAAAAAAAAAAAAAAAAAAAAAAAAAAAAAAAGAAGCGAAGAAAAATTTAATCCGATGATGCAAAAAGTTTTGCATTCTTTTAACTATGCAATTATGCGCGACATTTGCAAACACATTACACACCGCCATCAATTTATCCATTAGTAAAACGACAAGGAACTTTTTATCGCTTCTATTGTATTGTTTTACATATATGTTCTCTCTCTCTCTCTCTCTCTCTCTCTCTCTCTCTCTCTCTTTTTCTTTCTTTCTTTCGTTTTATTAACGAGTGCTTAACTACGTTCGCATTGACAATTTACTCGTTGATTTTTCTTAGATACCATTCGATACATATCTTTTTTTTTTGTCGTTGGAAAATTTTATACCGAAATAATTTCTCTAAAAATTTTGTTTTCCTAAAATTTCTCTAAAAATATTTTTGGTGATTAAAGTAATAATATAAAATCGTTTAAATTATGATGCAAGTTTAAACAATCACTTATATTTTATTTAAGCCCTCAAATCATTTAATAATGTAATGGATTTAAAATTTGTGAATTCAAAAATTACAACAATTTTTGCTCGTAAAACAACCATTAAAAAAAATATTTTTTCACGTAAGTTCTATATTACTTCAGAATTTTACTCGGTAAGTAATCTCTCAAACTCCGATAACAAGCAACACATATAGCGGCAAACAATCGCCGTTAAAATTCGTCAATCTCATCAAAAATTTCCATAGCGTAAACGATAAAATACGACACGAATATCTACATGTGCAGAGAGAGAGAGAGAGAGAGAGAGAGAGGGGGGGGGAAGAGAGAGATGAATGATCGCAGTAGGCGGGAAAAGAAGGGACGGCTTAATATAAAAATACCAGCGATAATCAACTCGCCCGTATATATACGTACGTGTATACGTGTACTCTTCGGGTGTATAGATAAGACGCGTTATCGATCCTCAGCTTATCTCTCTCAGCTCGCTCTCTCTCTCTCTCTCTCTCTCTCTCGCTCTGTCTTGCATTTTCCTTTGTTTTTCCGCGTCTATCGGCAAAGGCCAATCTACTTGAGTATATACAACGAGCGAACAACGAGTTCAACCGGTTAAAATCACGTGGCTCGAGTGAGCCTCGGTTAATCATGCGATATTTGCGTTTGATTCTTTTTTTTCCTTTTTTTTTGTTTGATTAAGACTTATCGGTGTGATGAGAATATCGTTACCGTTTGGACGTTTTCCTTTTTTATTAAGAGAGGAATATTTTTTTTTTTTTTTTAAAGGTTAAGGTTATAAAGGTTACGTTTGATCGGATATAAGTTTCTATAAAACTATGTTAATTAATATACTTTAAATTCATTTATAAGGAAATAAAAACAAAAAAAAGTTATATAATTTTAACGATTTTAAAGATATATTTATTTTCAAGGTCCCAACAAAAGGCTTAACTTGTAAAACTTTATTTACCGCCGAGCGTCGTAATCTAAGAACTTTGAAAAGCGTACGTATATACACGGTAAAGAAAAAAAAAAAAGAATTAAAAAAAAAAGTAATATAAAAAGAAGCAAAAGGAGGAGGAAAGAAAAAGCGCACGGCACAGTATTCATAAAATTACTCAACCGTCGAAGCCTTGACGTAAGGACTCGAGAGACATTAATGACGCGCCATCGTCGACACGTAACTTGCAACGATGGCAAAAAAGAGGGTCGCCTCTCTCTCTCTCTCTCTCTCTCTCTCTCTCTCTCTTTATTCGCAGCTTATCGGCGTAACAGCTCTCTTGGCCTCCCTTTATCGTATAGACTGCGCGCTCGCGCACACGTTGCCGCTGATAATAATGCCTGGATGTAGAGAAAAATAGAGAGAGAGAGAGAGAGAGAGAGACGATAAGATTGAATTTCGCTGGTTGGACGCGCGCAAGTTGATTCGTTTCTCTCTCTCTCTCTCTCTCTTTTTTTCTCTTTTCAACAACCACGTCTCCGCCGTTATATTTTTCTCTCTTTTCGTTTTATATGACTTTACGATGAATTCCGAGCGCGTTTGCTCGACACGTCGAAGGTCGAATCGTGTCTTTATATGGGGAAAGCAAGGAGTCGATTTCTGTTCGAATACGTTGAATGTCGTTTATCGCTTGGTTGCTTTTTTTCTCTCTCTTTAATTTTTTTTTTTAAGTTTATCAACGATTGAGTGAGTAGTTAAGTAAATAAATAATGGATTAGATTTAATCGGAATTCTATCGAACAATATTTTTTTTTTTTATATTCATAATTTCACGAAGAAAAAAAAATAAACGATTATTTTCAGTTTCAACATGAGCTTCAAATTTGAAAACAATAAATATAACGTACTTTGCAAAGAACAAAGCTTTCTACTCTAAAGTAAATAGTAGACGTTAATCACCAGCGTTTGCATATATCAACGAGTTGCACAAAAACAAAATGTTAAAACACAAACGCACAAACTCGTTTGAAATAAAGACGGCTATTCTTCAATGTTCTTACTCCAGTTTGAAAATTTCACGATTCGCGTAAGTGTACTATTACGCACATCCGCATTATAAGTGGAAAGAGGCGAATGTGACAAAGTATAAAGAGATCCTAACAGAGAATGTATTTCTCGAATTTTTAAGAGAGAGAGAGAGAAGCGGGTAAAAAGTGACAGGGAGAGACACACACACACAGTGCGATTACACTTTTTCCAGTTCTAACAGGACCCGCCGAGGCAACCTTTGTGATTTTCTTTTGTCCAAGTATGTATGTGTTATGTGCGGTATGAAACCACCGCGCGTTTTTCCAATTTATCTCCGTCCATACGACGAAGCATTTTTCTCTGTGTTACTATCTCTCTGCCTCTCTCTTTTTCTCTCTTGAATTTAAGCGCTGTCGCTTTAGATTAGACGCAATTAAGAGAGAAAGAGAAAGAGAAAGAGAGAGACGGGGAGAGAAAATGGGGAGAAGCGACGAGGCGATCGTGACATTAGAAATGTGATTCGACGAACGTTTTTGTTTTGATGGATGAATCTTGAAATATTGTGTAGATTAAACTTTATAACTTAAATTATTTTGGTGACGATTTTACTTTAATCTTTCTCGAATCAATTTAAAAAATTAAATTGTTATTTCTTAAAATATTTAATTTATAATTCGAAAGCGATACAAAAGATAATTTTGTAAATTAATAAAACGTTAAAAATGAAAGCTTAGACGATAAAAAAAAAAAAAAAAAAAAAAAAAAAACAACTCAACAATATTCGTTTCATTTAACGCAAGAACATATTCACACGTTAAGCATCAGCCAGAGAAGCTAAACTTTACAAACCCGTATCCGTGTTACAGAGAGTACAAGATTCGTTCTTAAAGACGAACGAGCAGAAAGGGAGAGAAAAAAGAGGGAAGGACAAAGAACACCACACACCAAGCGCTAAAGAGAGGAAGAAGAAAAAGAAGAGAAATAAGAACAAGAGAAATGAGAAGAGAGCTGGCCGGGTGTGCAGCTGCTGACGAGGCGTCATACGGCTAGAAGGAGAAAAACGAAGAGACACACACGCAGAAAGATACACATATGGCGACGGAGTATACCCGCGTCAGCGAAAGGAGATATCTGCTGACCTCTACACATACCGTGAACGCTGAGAGACACAGGAATTTCCCGTTTCTCCGGACGTTCGTTTTCGTCGAACGACGACGCGATGGCATTTATCGCCCGTCTCGCACGTACCTCCCATATGCGATTATCTTTTTCTCTTTTATCTTTTGACTTTTTTGAGTGTAGGTTATCGAATTGTCGGTAGACTCCTTGCTATCCTTTTTTGATGCTTATTTGCGTTGATGATTATTTTCGATCGATTTTTTATACATTTCCCGTTTCGAGATATAAAAAATTTCAAAAATTAGCCTACGAAGAAGCGGATTTAATGCAGAAGCGGAAAGGAAGAAGACAAAGTTAAAGAGCAAAAGAGCGATACGTTATATGTGTCTGTATATACATATATATATCTTTGCCTACTTCTGGGAAAACTCAGGACTCTATTCCCAAGCGAACTTCCATCTTCCGCACATGCGAAGTGAGTCCAATTAGTCGCACGGTATCAAAAGCCGACGAATCGAGCCGAGATTTCACAAAGGCGATAATAATGTTATCTTTTGTTCTCTTGACGATAGTTTTGTGGATTGAAATTGTGTTTCGATGACGGCTTTTTCCTTTCTTTTTTTTTATACGTACGTTACGTTTTTTCATTAAGATTTGTTAATTAAATTTTTCTTTTATTTATTTATTTATTTATTTATTTTTTTTTTTTTTCATCGACAAAAGAGACTTTTTATGAAATACAAGGAAATTTAAAGGAAATTTAATTTCCTCGAAAACTTAGCGATTTATTATCATAAAAAATATTCAAAAAAAATTTCGGAATTTTTTCTTGGCTCGTCTTTTTCGCAAATAATAGTATTACTAGCGCGGCAGTAGTAATGAGTTTTATCGATAAAGACACATCGAGAGAAAAAGAGAGAAACTTTGAAGAAATTTCAATTTAGTCTCGACTCTCTCTCTCTCTCTCTCTATCTCTCTTTCTGTCTTTCTGTCTTTCTCGCTTGTGCCAGCACGTTAAATTCAAGAGAAAGTTTTAATGAAATTTTCCGGTAGAATCAAATTAGCAAAGGTCAAAGCTATAGCAAAGAGGAGAAGGACTTTGCAAAAAGGAGAATAATGCGCGCGCGGGCATTTTGCAGAAAGTAATTAACTAACGCAATTAATCATCAACACGAAAAATGAAAAAAAAATATACAGAGAGAAAGAGAAGATTGTAATAATAAAGAAAAGTTTCTCGCATCCTAAGTGTAAAAACGCCGAGAGTTTCCGCTGCTATGATTTTCATTATAAAATTTATGTTTATTTTTTTTCCTTTTTATTCCTTTTCTGATTATAAATTCCTCTTCAATATTTATCACGAGTTTAATTAATGTAAAAAGTTTCTGTAAAATGCAAAAGTTACCTCATTTTTTAATTCCATTTTATCCAATTTTCCGATTCAAAAAATTCAATTCTTCATCAAAGAAAAAAAAAAAAAAAAAAAAAAAAAAAAAAAAAAAAAAAAAAAAAAAAAAAAAAAAAAAAATACAGGAAAGAGTTACGTAAACTAAACAAACATAACAGTAAAGTAATCAAACGCCACACGCGCAAATAACTTCGAGCAACGTGTAAAGCCTCCTTTCATTATCGCCTTTATCTTTTCTCTACCAAATAAATAAAACAAATATATACATACACAGATATAAAAAATACGCTTTGGGTACAAAGTGCATCGGTTTGCATTTCATGTTTATACACACAAAGAAAGAAAGAGAGAAAGAGAGAGAGAGAGAGAGAGAGAGAGAGAGAGAGAGAGAGAGAGAGAGAGAGAGAGAGAGAGAGAGACGGAGATTACAGGCGAGAAACAATACCGAAAAATATGTGGGCGGAGAAAAGATGAGGAATAAAAAAAAAAGACAGTTGGCGATAAAAGCAACGCAACGCGTGACCCTTCGATGATGTATTTCGCGAGCTTAATGGAGAAACGGTGATGGATGTTTATGGTTTTTTTTATTGTATATATGTAGTTGTAATAAACGACGGGCGATATTCGATGTAAAATCGTCAGCGCGAGACTTGATTAATAAACGTATACGACACGCGATATTACTTACTTGTATACACACACAACAAGAAACGATTTTATCGATAAATTAGTCTTTCAATGTATTTTTTTTTTTAAATGCGTTTTTTCTTTTTACACCGACACGTGGTTAAATTTAAAAGTCCACGTCGAGTACACGTACGCGTTACAAGCGTCAAATACAATTAGTCAACGAGGAAAAATTTTTTTTTCAATCCGTTATTCAATTATCACTTTATTATTTTGTTTTATTTATGCACCATCGATGCAAAAAGAAAAAATTGAAAACTGAAAAGCGAAAAACAAAGTTTCCAGGGATAACTTTGAAAAAAAAAGAGAGAGAGAGAAAGAGAACTCGCTTCGATTATACAAAAGAGCGAGACAAATGCGAAAAGCAAAAGCTTTTTGCAAAATTGTTTTTTTCTCGCACGCGATAAACAAAATCCAGCGACGCGTGCACATAGACACACGCAGTGTACCGTGCGTTAGCATATTTCTGACTCTCTTCCTCTCTCTCTCTCTCTCTCTCTCTCTCTCTCTCTCTCTCTCTCTCTCTCTCTCTCTCTTTCTCTTACAGAGAGAAGGAGAGGGTCGATAATAAATTCGCGAACGACACGTATGAAGCGCCAGTCGTTCGATTGCGCACACATTGAAACATATATATACTTACATTTGTGCGAGGCCAAACGTCACGCGTACATATGTACGTGTAAGCGCGAGATTTTTTTTTCTTTTTCATCCCACATATGCGCGCGATCGAGGTTTACTTCTTTTGAAGCAGAGGTTATTTGTTACTTTTTTTTTTTCTTTAAGGATAAGCTTGGAATTTTAGCGATATATATAAATTTAATGCAGTATGGAGGATTTAACGGCTATTGTTTGTTTTTTCTTTTTTGAATATTTCAAAATGTTAGCGTAACAAAAGATGCACATTTTAGAATTTTAAAGTATACCACGAAATAAAAAAACGGAAAAAAATTTAATCTTTTTTTTTTTTTTTACGATGAAATTTACAATGAAAATTTTATAAACCGCTCGCTTGCGCGCGAATAATTTTCATGATAATTAACGTGGCTTTTATTTTTTTTTTTAGTAATTGTTTATTGAAATAGGAGAAGCGATTATTCTTCGTAACTAATCTGCATGTCATGTGCATAACAACGTCTTATGCTTCCTTTTTACTCCTCGAATGTAACATTCGCCTATCAATTACGTTAATGAATCATCTATTGGATTGTAGAAATATCCAAGAAAACACGATTATAATGAATATATTCGAAATTCCGTTTAGAATTTTCTGGCATGCCAGCAATCGATTTACGTCATTAAGTTTTATCTCGGTAGCATAATTCTTTTTTTTTTCTTCTTTTTCTTTTTAATTCTACTGAGTTATTATTAGTTTTTTTTTTTTTTTTTATTTAAATTAAAAGAATAGAACAACTATTATATCAAATTATATAACGCGATTCAGTGATTTTCATAATTTTAAAATACTTTAAATTCATAAAAATAATTAGTAGTTTTTGTACGCAATGCATATATTCTTACGGTAAATATGTTTTTAACAATTGAAGAGAATAAGAAAAATAACAACGCAATTGAATTTGTAAATTAAACGAGAACACAAAAAAAAAAATAAATAAATAAATAAAAATAAAAATAGTTTTTCTTATAGAAAGTATGAAATAAAACAATTTCTCAAAAATTTATTAACGAACGCTTTATTATTCACGATCGAAAAATTCAAGCTGTGTCATCTTGAAAAGTCTTTTCTCAAAGTCATTTTAGACTGCAATCAAACGTGAGAAGCAAGAAAAAATGATGATAATAATCATAATAATAATAATAATAATGCCACCAGTTGAAAGATGAGAAAAGAAGATTTGCTTATTCTCAGCAGCGACAAAAACTCGAGAGAGAGAGAGAGAGAGAGAGAGAGAGATCGAGAGAGCGAAAAATCTCTCATGAGAGGTAAGGCAAAAGAGGCAAGTTTTTGCAAAAACGTTGCTCGCCGTTACGCGAGCATAAAACGGTAAAATTCTCGCGCTAATCCGACGTAACACTTACCGGCGTTTGGTTCTCCTCGCATCAATTTGCATCAATCAGCAGTTTCCAGATCGAATCGCCAGAACCGGAGCGAATTTACCTCAAACCGAGTCAAGGAAATCCTAATGGCAGTCTGCGCGCGAGAATATAATTTCACGTTGACTTGAGAAAAAAAAAAAAAAAAAAAAAATTACATGCGAATAATGAATTTAAATATGTAAAAATTGTACGTTTAGTCGGAAAATTTACCTGTCGTTTCTACGTGAATGAAAAAAAGAAAGATTAATCGATCCGATTCAAAGAAAAGTCAATTTCCTTTAAGCGAACACACACCGTTTGTGCATTTTAAAAACTTTGCTTCTCGATACATACGATTAAAATTGCGTTACACTTAACGTTTTATTGGCTTTTAAAGTGTATACAAAACATTTTAATAAGCATAAACAAAAATTATACAGAGGAAAAAAATCCAATAACGAATTAAACGCGAACAATATTTTCACGCTTGCACACAGAATCACTCGAATCGTCTAAGGATCGTTCATTTCCTCTCTCTCTCTCTCTATTTTCTGCTCTTATTATCCCACGAATGCGCCTTCATTGTTGCGTACCCGCTGCACGGAGTGCATAATTAATGATCTCGACTTTTTTTTTCCTTCTTTCTCTCTCTTTATATTCGAGGGGTTTGCATTGCAAATGACACACGGCCCTCGTCGACTCTCCTATCTTTCTCTTTCTCTCTCTCTCTTTCTCTCTCTCTCTCTCTCTCTCTCTCTCTCTCTCTCTCTCTCTCTCTCTCTCTCTCTCACGTATATATGGAAGCCAAGAAGAAGGAGAAGTTGAAGAAAAAGGGGAGACAAGAAAGGATAGGTCCCGTTGGCTCTTGCCTTATTCTTCTTGCGAGAAGTGCCTATACACACGCGCGCCACCTATCGGCCGTATCGTTAAACCAAAAGGGGTTTTTTCCTCGAGAGTGCGAACAATAAATAACGAAAAGTTTTTCGAGCCGCGAGGGCTAAGGATTTATACTCCGTAAACGTTTACTAATCTTTATCTATCTTCGCGTAATTTAACATTCGCACGTTTAAAGATGATACGACGAAAAATTACGATGGAGAAAGCGAGATGGGAGAGCTCCGACGGCTCGCTAACGATTTAACCGAGGAAGTTTTGCGCCAATCGCGAGTAATTTTCGTTTGAAATTTTTGCTTCGCGTAATATGTTTAACGACTCGGGTGATGATTTAAGTTTACGTTGAACGTTTTCTAATTTTCCTACTTCGCATAAATTTTTCGTCGAAACTAATGTATATCAAGAAAAAAAACTTTAAATCACAAAATTGATGTTAAATTCTTACAAAATTTTTAATATCGGTGATACTTTTTTTTTCTTTTATAAAATACCGATTACCATTGACGTTATAAACACTAATTTATCTCTCAGAAACATTAACATTTTTAAATTATCGATTATTCAACAAGACAAAAAAAAAAATCTGATCGTTTCCTTGTACATAAAAAGTTTAAATATTTCTCGTAGATGAATGTAAAAATAAAAAAAAAAATTAAAAAAAAAAAAAAAAAAACTTGTGCACGAATTGAAAAGTCATTGCGCATCCCGTAACGCCAATAATACGTATACGCGTTCGTTGTCAATAATAGCAAAAAAAAAAAAAAAAAAAAAAAAAAAAAAAAAAAAAGAGAGAGAAAAAGCAAATATAAAAGAAAGAGAAAAAAAAATACGCGATAAATTAACAGTCGATAAATAAACCCGACGCTGCAACTCGAGCCACGCGTTTGTTATTCCACGCTCTAACCGATATTTGAAATTATAATTATCGCACGCGGAAAGGATAAAAAGAGAGAAAAAAAAAAAAAAAAAAAAAAAAAAGAAAAAGAAATAAGAAAGAAGCAAAGGAGGCGATCGTGTCGCTACGTAAGATACATATGTATATATCTCGTTCTCGCTCTCCCTCTCCCATTTCCATTGTTATTTTCATTCAAGCGTGTACGCAAACACTCGCATTCTCGGGTAATTACCCGGGGTGTTTGCATTCAGTAGTACCGCGAGAGAAATAGAATATCATTTCTCTCGTTATAGTTTATTTATCTTTTATAAGCGTCGACGAGCTACTTTAATTTCTCGCTCTCTTTATTCGTGTTTTTCAACGGTTTGAGAGCAGCAACGCGCTCGCGAAAACTCACGGTTGTATAATAATGCGCCGTGTATACTATATATATTGGCGCAAATGGTGCGATCGTTATGATGCCGCGCAGAACGAGCGAAACGAGAAGGGGGGGGGGGGGGGGGGAGGGGAAGACGGAAAAAAATTCTCATTTTCATCCGCGGGATTTTATATGCGATTTATGCGTCGAATAATTTACAAAACGGTGCGTTGGTTAACGTTTCGTTTCGTCGAGAAGTAGATCAATCGCGATGGGTAAATTAGAAAGTGTTTGGAAGAAACTTTTCTTTTCATTTTTTTTTTTTTTTTTTTTGCCGTTTTGGTGGAAAAAGAAAAAGAAAATTAAATTTTGAATTGAAAAATAAATACTGAACGATCCAATTAGCTGTAATACTTAAAGTTTTTAACGAGCTATTTGAGAAATTTTTAATTGTCCTTAAGAGTCGTAAAATCTTTAATGGCTTTACACTTGTTTAATGACCTAGATTATAATGAGGATATATTTTTTGACGGAAAGTTATTTGATGATTCGTTGACAAACATAGTTATTAAAGTTTCCTTTAATTGTATGCTTTTGATAATAGGATAAGATTAAAATATTTAAGATAAGAAATTAAAAAATTATGAATTATTTTCTTTGGCGTCTATCATTTGAATCTTGAGTAATTAGTTAACTTCTACAATCTAATAAAGAAAAATTCAAAAGAACACTTTTGCTTTTTAAATAATCAAATTTCAGCTTGAAAAAAAAAAAAAATTCTTTAATCATTAATAAAATTCGAATCAATCGAAACAACAAAAATAACAAAATATGAAAAAAAAAACTTAAGACGTAAAAAAGCTTCTATGGCGCGTTTTGTTAATAATTAAAAAACAAAAAAAAGGAAAAGAAAAGCCTATCATCCTTTCGCTCACCATATTCTCACAAAATTCGCTTAGCGTCGGTATTTATTAATCGTGCGGCGAGTTAGCCCCGATTACGGTTGCGAGCAACGTTCGCGCATTAATCATGCACTCGTCGTCGTCGTCGTCGTCGTCGTCGTCGTTTCGCACACACGCTTCATACATACACAGACTCGTTCCGACGAAAGACTCCGATTCGCCGAACACACTTAATGAGGATCCTTCTGCGAATTTCATCACGCTTAGTTGCCCGTACGTATGTTCACATATGTGTGTGTGTGTGTGTGAGCGCGTGTTATCTTTTCTTGGCTTTAATGGATTTGTGTAGGTATGCGTGAACCAATCGTGGCACGCTTTTATGGCATTATATATATATATGTTCACGAGTTGAGTTACTTTGTTGCGCTTGGTGATAAATTTATATCTTGTGAATATTGTAAAAACGTTGTTTTCTTCTGCACAGACGAACTTGTTACTCATCACCGAGAACATAAGCATGAAATTTTCGTTAAAATTTTTACGAATTTCGTCGCTAGGTATTGTAAAAAATTTAAACGATGTATCTACACGAGTACACCCGAACGGTGAACGTTGATCGTTTTTTTTTTCCTTTCTTTTTACGATAAAAATATCACGCGATATCGAGTATGAAAAATAATTAAAAAAATATAAAAACTCGTTCGGCATCGTTACACGGATGATTATTTTTAATAATTACAATATCGCACAATGTAGGTTATCGTTAAACTACTGTAATACGAGCGTGCGACATGTACGCGCGTATTATAGATATACTTACAAAAAACAAATTACTCTGTAACTTATGATTCGATAAAATTTGTCGTCTCTATTTACTCATCGCGGAATGGCTTCCTCAATTTTTTTCTTTTTTTTTTTCAACTCAAGAAACTCATATTCTTCGAATAATGACACGTTTTTCATCTATGTAAAACGCGAACTATTTATAGAACGAAATCGAGCCAAGATTATCTTATCAGCGTTGTGTGAAAGCTCTGCAATGTACGTAGAGAGAGAGAGAGATAGAGAGAGACAACGAGAGAGAACCGGGAGCACATTTGACTTTGAAATATATGCCGGCTCGTATTCCAGCCGTTAAAAAAGTACACACGCCACCGCAACATTATGCATGTATACATTGTAAAAACCGTAGACTTTTATTTTCAGAATTACACACACACACATGCATACACGTGTAGACACTGGCTCCTTAAACGTAAGCGCGAGCGCATTAAATCCATGCGATCTCCTTTTTAATGTGGCGATTAAATTTTCGTTGGCCGCCGCCGCCTTCGGCTCCCTCACGACTTTTAACGACTTCCTCCTAATCGACACTTTGCATCGCAAATTTTGGCAACGGTGTTTGTGTACGTTATGTTCTCCCGCACGCGCGCGAGAGAAAGATAGAGAGGTTAAACGAGGCCGGACGAGCGATTCGAATATTTCGATGATAAATTAAGGCAGACTCGAGAAGGAGATGATGAAAATGGTTTTATTTATCTTTTTCTTTTTTTTTTTCGCTAATTTATTTATAAATTGTATTACTACATGGAAATTAAATTCATTCTCATTGTTATTTAAGTGATTTGTACGTCTTTTATCGCGTTTAAATGCAGCGCGAGAATTTATCGATTTGAAAGCAAAACATTTAATTTAAAATTGAACAATTTTCATGAATAAAAGGAAAAGGCCGATAAACTTGCGATAAACAATCAGCGTTGCGAAATAAAAAAGAATAGCAAAAGAAAAAAAGGCAAATTATCAAATCGCGAGCCTAATGTACAAGCGCTAGGTTTAAACGACCTAAAAATTACACGCGACAATGAACGCTAATTGCGCGAACGATATAATAATACTACGCGCGTCGGCAACAATTGGCATGAACGCGCGAATCAGAATAATTGAATAACAAGAGAGCGAAAGAGAGAGAGAGAGAGAGAGAGAGAGAAAAAGAGAAACGGTAACATCACGCGGCTCCACGCCGAATTCTCGCGTTATTACACACGCACATCGCGTCGGCACACGCGCGCGTAAACTTTCCTTCCGCTGTCTCTACCGCTTGAATAAATAACGACGGGGGATGTATATATATATATATATATGCCATACACATCGACTTCCGCTCGAAGCGAGTCGCACTTTGCTCGAGTTTCAAGGTCACGTGGCACGTGGGAACGAAAATTAAAAAATCAAAGAGAGGAAGAGAAAGAAAAAGTCACGGCAACGCCATCCTCGAAACACAGTTATTACAGCGCTGCACGTGTGTACGTATGTATCCATGTATGTGTGTGAACATTACGTACATTGACTTTTTTTCGTTTTATCAAGGTCGACTTATCAAAGGTATTAGCGGCCATAGTACTTTTAGGAAGTGGAGTTTTGTAATTCGAAGAATTTGTGCAAGTAACGGTAAGCGTGTTTATTTGTCCCGCAAATTGAAAAATATTTGAAATTATTCGTTATGTAAGCGTAACATATTGCTATAAATATTCAAATTACGTTAATTTCATAAATTTTCATCTTTGTAAGGGAAAGGTAAGTTTTATAGGATATAATCAACGATCGTAAATCATAAAACTAACCTATATAATAGATTCTATTCATTCTAAAAGATAATCCATCGTACGTCATCGATAAACTGCTTAATAAAACCAAAAAAGAAAAAGAAAAAAAAATTCCCAACCGAATCTTTCGATAAAAAAAAAACTCTCTTTCTCTCTCTCTCTCTCTCTCTCTCTCTCTCTCTCTCTCTCTCTCTCTCTCTCTCTCTCTCACTCACATACAATGAACGCTCATCAATAATAAGACGCACAAAAGCCTAAGCGCAGGTAGTCGGCCTGAAAAACGTAACCTTTTATTCTTCACGCAGACTTTTACACTCTGCATAACTCGAGGCCTCGAGAGAGAAGAAAAAAAAAAATTTAGGGGAAGCAAGAGACAGGTTTCGTACGAAAAAGGGACAGGTGCTGGAATGTGTATCGATTTAGCTTTGATTCTAAGGACGATGTCGAGATCTGTCTTTCTATTTCATGTAGACACACCGAGAAGTTTTCTACCCCTGACGCTGATTTTTTTTAAAATTGATTCACCGTCTTCTCTCTCTCTCTCTCTCTCTCTCTCTCTCTCTCTCTCTCTCTCTCTCTCTCTCTCTCTCTCTCTCTCTCTCTCTCTCTCTCTCTCTCTCTCTCTCACACACACACACACACACGCATACACACACACGGTCTCGAGGGCACCGCATGACCAGTCCGGATTGTAGAGACTGGTTACTATGCGGAGCTAGGGAAATTAAGAAACGGGATCGAGGCACGTGATTTTACACATGAGGTATTCATATGTGTATACTTGTGCATGCGAGGATCTTCTTTCTTTGCGCGATGGGATACCTTGCGTATCTTTATTTTTTTTTTATTTTTTTTTTCTTTATAACGAGTAGGAGTATCTGTTACGGCGTGGGTATCGATTTTCGGTCGGTGTTGGTTGACGGATTTAAATCCTTTTGTTGCCGTTTTACCTTAGATCGATAAAATTAATACATGTTAAAGGTTTCTTTTACGAAGCAGCTTTTTATTTATTATTATTATTAGTATTATTTTTTTTTTTTTTTAATTTATTCAAAAAAATAAGAAAATTTAATTTAGTTACTCCGTTATATTAAACATAACCTCAACTTTTATGGCTTCCATTCTCATTTAAATAATTTTTTGCTATTAAAATTCACAACAATTGATGATCATTATTCCTGTCTAAGGTATGAATAGTCGAACACACGTTCGAAAAAGACTTTTCGAAACAAGATACCAAGATACAAACAACGCAATAAAGATAAAAATCGACCTAGTGAATCCACGGCACTCGAGGTAGAAGTAACAGAGGAGTACGCATCATCCGCCTTTTGAAAAAAAAGAAAAATTTAACGAGTATATATACTCGACAACAAAGAGGAGGAAGAAGAGGAGGAGAGTCCGGTTAAGTCGCATGGGAGCGAAAGTGTAACGACTCTCGTGAAATACGCAATGACGGGTATGAGATAGAGAGAAATACAGTGTGCGTGCGCAGTTTTCCTCGGTTCGCAATAAGAGATTGCGCAGAGAGATATATTCAAGGGGAGGGTGTTACTATGGTTACTAAAAAAGGGTTGGTTATAAACCCTCTTCCCACCTAAAGATGTTGGCATCCTATCAGAACAATGGATCGGAGAAATGCTTCTCATTGTTGCGATAATTGACACAATCCTTTTCTCGTCTTTTATTCGATACTGTTTTTCTTATTTTTTGTGGTTTAACGCGCGTTTGACTTTTATCGATTACGATTTTTAAAAAGTTTTGCTTTTATTAATATTTATTCTAAGAGTGTTGTTAAAGACAAAACTTATACCCATTGAACTTTTACGAATAGTAATTTGTATATGTATGCAGTTTTAAAAATCGTTAGTAAAATCAATTCGAATCCAAAGAATTATAATTTTAATTAAAAGCAAAGAGGAGGATCAGTTTACGACATCAAATATTACGCCGATGGTTTATATTTCATACTTAGAAGAAGCTTCGTTACTTAGATATTAGAATTTTTAATTTCAGCAACGGGAATTAATATAATCTCTTGAATAATGTCTGCACTTGTGAAGTTTCTCCATAACACTTGAAATATACCAAGATTAAAGTTTAAGCATTTTAAGTCTCTAATCATGTTTATGGCCTTATCCGAGTAATTAAAGCCTTCCTCGTTCAAATTAACATTTATTTCCAACGATTCCCAGTCTCATCGTTATTTTCATGGCAACATACCGTTAAATCCACGAGGTATATTATAAATTACAAAGAGGTAAGGTTCAGTAATCAAGTGCCATAGAAGCGAAAGTGAATAAACAATTTGGTCATATATTTTTATAAACCATTTTTCCAATGTTTTTAAGAGACCTTGAATGAAGTACATTCTTCAAAGTGCAGAATAAGTTTCCTCATACTTTATTTTCCAAATAAATCCGAGCTCTCTTTTCTCGTACACTTTACCGAGAAAATCCGCAAGCGCTTATTTAACTCTTCATGAATCTCAGCTCAAACAAAACGGCCTCGTCTCTTTCTCTCTTTCTCTTTCTCTCTTTCTCTCTCTCTCTCTCTCTCTCTCTCTCTCTCTCTCTCTCTCTCTCTCTCTCTCTCTCTCTCTCTCTCTTCTCTCTTTACCTCGCGTGTACACGCGATACAACAACGCACTTAGCTTACGAGAGAGCGGCATATCCTAATAAAAAAAAAAAGTAGAAGAAGAAAAAGAAAAGAAGAGAGAAAGAGAAAAAAGCCAAAGGAACGCCAGCGCAAAGTCAGCAAATATTAGCGCAGGGGGTATTCATTACTCCTAAAAGCGGTAATAACCTAAACAAGAACCGTGTGTACACCAACGGGCTCAAAGGAGAAAGAAAAAAGAAAGACTGCGAAGGGGAGGAAGAGAGAAAAAGGAAGATAGAAAGAGAGACAGTAAAGGAAGAACATTATTCTTTCCCTCTCTTTCGCTCTTGCCAAGGGACATGAAAGGATTCGAGACAGCGGCAGAGCGGTACAAGAGAAGGTAAAATAAGAGACTCGAGAGGAGGTATGCATAATGGGCACAACCGGCGAGGTTAAAGCCAGTAGGGAATGGAGGGGAATCGGAGCTCCTCTATGGGAGGACGACGGGAATGAAAAAAGAAAAAGGAAAAAAAGCGAAAGAGAGAGAAGAACCCTTTCTACGCCGATGCACTTTCTCGTTTCGAGAGGCCCAGCGACTCTTCTCCTCTTCTTTTTCTCTGTATAAATTTAGCCCTGCATCGAAACAAGCTGCTGCTTTTGCCTTTTTCCTCGGATAGAGAAAAGCAAGGAATTCTCCCGGTGTATGTGTATGTGTATGTGTATGTGTGTGTGTATGTGTGTGCGTGTGTGCGATCGATAAACGTACCGGAGGTTAAGGAATGAAATCGCGTTGTGTGAAATTTTGATAGAATTTAGTGATTTAAGTTTTGAGATTTTTGGTAATTAATACTGCATGATATGTAAATTTTTTATATAAAATTAGTAAACCGAATTAATTACCAACAAATATACTTGATATCTTTTGATAAAAAAGAGTTGATATAAACAAGCACTAATTATTGATAATATCGTACCGTGAATAATTAAAGCAACTCTGGTATTTTCAAAATCCTCTTGCGCAATCATAAAAAAGAGAAAGAATGCGCAATATAAAGGATTAAAAAGAAAAATAAGTATGAAATAAAGACGGATGATAGGAATAAATAAAAAGAGGATGAAAAACAAGTAAGATGCGCCTGACTCACCTTTTGCTGGGCTAGCCTCAGCGACTCCTCGAAGTGCTTGTGCACCGCCTGTTCGGCCGCCCTCTGCTTCTCGATCCGCTCGCGCTCGAGCTTCGCCTCGCGTTCCCGCGACTCCAGCTCCCGTACTTCCGCTTCCCGGCGCTCCCTGCAATCCAAACGCATCAAACGTTACATACAATATACTTCACGACGGTAATGTTAATGCGAAATTGAGTGGATGGAAGTTTCGATTACTTTTCTCTCTTTTTTTTTTTTTTTTTTTTTTCGTCACAATTTTTGATGTAATATTTTTTCTTTTTATTATGTTAGATGGATAAGTTTGCAGATAACAGGGTATATAGTTTTTTTTATTCACTTTTTTTTGGGACTTATGAATGTATTAAATACATTGCAAATCAAGTATTTTTATTAATTATCTTTCTTGGTAATAAACAATTAAATATAAGTATTAAATTTCCAAGATTATGGTTGTAGATAAATGAATGAAGAGTATTTTTTATAAAAAAAAAATAGCATCGTAAGTAAAATCAGATAAAAAAAATAATAAATAAAACAAATTTAATAAATAACATAATTTGTACGATAAATCAATTTTTAATACAACGTTAATCAAACCTGATGTTATCTGACAATGAAATCTTTAATCAATTCACTGATTGTGACATCGATAAACAAAACAATTAATCAGTTCGAGCGCATTAATCGCGCCAGTGTTCGATCGACTCGCTTGTTCTCGCAATCATTCGATAAAAAGTAAAGAAACGATTACCTAAACATAAAAAAAAAAAAAATAATAAAACAAAAAGGAAAAAAAAATTAAGCCAAGCAATCTTGGCCGGCGTTAGAGTTTCTCTCTCGCAAACGTACATTCAATGCCGCGTTTTTCGCCGTGACATCATATAGACATACATACGTACACAGGTGTGCGCAACGCGGCATGAAAAGAAAGAAAACAGATAGAGAGAAAAGAAACGGCACGGCAATACAACTCGCCGAGGTTTTTCCGGTCGCGGCTTTTCAGCAAATACGAAGCAACAGTAGCGAAACGGATAAGCGCATTAATTAACGCTTGCGCAAATGTTATTTATACAGTTACGTTTCGCGCTCGCGTTTATATCGCCATAAAGCGCGCGATCTATTGCGCATGCGCCACGGCGCTATGATTCCAGTCTCGTTCGTTCGTTCGTTCGTTCCGCGCTGTGTAACTGGCTAAGTTGTTTTTCTTTTTTTCTTTTCTTATCATTGTTATTATTATTACTATTTCGTTCAGTGTTTTCTGCAACGTCATTCTTCTTTTTTTTTCTTTATCCGTTTCTTTTCTTGCTTCATCTTCTCGTTTTTCCTTTGGATTTCAGCGTAGCGGAGTGGCGCCTTTATCGCTTGAAAGTGGCCAGCCTCGTGGGAATTAAAACTTGGGAAAAGCTTTTTCTTTCCCGTATTTTTCTTTCTTTTTACACAGCTCGCAGTTGCAATTAGAAAATTTTTTACTCTATAGTTCATTTACCAAGCGCTAGAAATTATAAAATTGTAAGAGTTGTGTTAAGTAAATAACATTTTTTTAATTCTCTTTTCAGAAAGGAAAAGAAAAAAAATTTGTTAAATTCATTATATTTTGTTTCTTTTTCTTTTTTAGCAATTAAGATTTTTTTAGATCACGAAACAAAAAAATATTCAAATTACTTTTGCTACTGAAAGCTATAAGTATAATAAACTTGGAGTTTCAGTCATAAAAATATTATTAACGCATAAATACTGCGTAATTAACGACGAATACCTCGACACTCAACAGTGACACACATTCGAAAGGTTACCGCAACACTTGCAAGAAGAAATAAAAAAGCAACAATGTCCATAACAAGCCGTTAAATAAAATCAAATTGCACTCGTTTATTTATAGAATCGAGAAACAATACGATTTCCTCATTATCTCAACTCGCCGTAACATTATCCGAAGCGATTAACCATTACGATAATTTCGACGCAGACGCACAATAAAAACCAAAATAAAAACCATTGTGTACCATTAAAAGAAGATTAAATTCTCGAGAGCGTAAGTTTCCTTCTGTTTAGCGAGGCTAAGAAAATGAAAGAGAAAAAAAATAAATAAATAAATAAAAATAAAAAAAAAATAAAAAGGCAACAAGCGCAAGAGAAAAAAGAAATAAAGTATATAGAGGGGGCCATTGAGAGAATCCAAGAAAACCGTATTTTCGCCGCAGCCGTGAGTATAAAAACGAACGGAGCTCGTTAATCGACGGTCGCGCTGATTCACCGCGCGCAATTCGTTGCGTCGTATGTGTATATGTATGAGTTTATTTACAGCCGATTAAAATCGTCAGATTTATCGACGATTAGCGAACGTATACATACACACGCATTATATTCGCGTGTGATTAATCGCTCATTGTTGCGAAGAGTCTCGTTTTATGGATTACAATGAAAAATCGATCGGTCGTCGCTTTCGGAGGAAGGCGCGAATGAAGGAAAAGGAAAAGTGGACCTTGAGAGAGTTAGACAAAGAAAGGCGAAACGTCGAACGAACATTTTTCATTGAGTGAATGTGTGGTCTATATGTACATATGCGCGCGAGCGCAGCTTTACAGTGGAAATTAGGTCAGTTGCTAATTTGCTTTCTTTTTTCTTTTTCTTTTCTTTTCTTTTCTTTTCTTTTCTTTTCTTCTTCTATCTTTTTATGTACGAACGAAAGTGAATTACATCGTTAGCGATGTTAATGTTTATTGATTACTTAACATCTTTTAATTTAGCAACTACGGTTCATTAAAGTTTTGAGTTAAAACTTTTAGCATTCACAAGTCGGATGCTTTTATCGATAACGATACTTCTTTTGTCGTTAAAATTTTAATTATCGAACGAATATTTAACAAGTCATATTTTATTTACTTATTTGAAAAAAAATATACATATATATATATATATATATATATATATATATATATATATATATATATATATTTTCATACACCCGCAGCAGTCGCGTATGTAGGCGCCATGAATCATTAGCAATTTTAAATCGGCATATTGAAAATGCGCTAATAATAAATTAAAATAACAAATCGCGCACGGCTATCATTTTCCGATTTGCCTGTTATTCGATAATTAGCATTTGAAATAACCTCGGGGACGTTATATTCGTATATCCGATAATATAAGCGAGGATAATTGTGAAAATAAACTTTCGTCGAAAGCTTCTAATGTTATGACGCATCGTAAATAGGTTATTATAACCGCTAAATTGTTTCGACAATTGCTTCGAACGCTAATGTTTTAAACGTATATTTAACAATTTTCAAAAAAATTGGTTGACCATTTCATCGTAAAAAGCTATAATCGTTACAAAAGTAAAATATTTGTTTTATTATTATTATTACGACAATAATAAATTTTGATAAAATACGTAAACTTTAAAACAAAAGTTATTTTTTTATCGATAAATTCCATTTGGGTATAAAGCAATAAGATACATCACTAGAAAGAAATGTTTTTATTCATTATCGAGCGCGTAATGAATCATTGTTCTTCTTTAAAATTCACTAAATATTACCTTAATTAAAAAGAAAAATTATGCAAAAAGGTTATGCACACGAAGTATTTGTTCAAAAGATATTTAAAATTCATTCGCTTTGTGAATCATGCACACAACAATGAAGAACGCAACGAAACAAGAAAACAAACCTTCGTCAAATATTGTTCGTCATAAAAATTTAAATTTCAAACACACACATATACACACACATACGCGATTCTATAAAAAGTGCACCGATAACTTTGTATACGTTGAAATAAGTTAACCCAATCGCGCCAA
The DNA here is from genome assembly GCA_949987625.1 of Chalcis sispes. Lineage (NCBI taxonomy): Eukaryota > Metazoa > Arthropoda > Insecta > Hymenoptera > Chalcididae > Chalcis > Chalcis sispes. Next base: position 15,123,894 of record OX465098.1, on the reverse strand, counting down.
TCTTACAAAGCGCGACTATACTCGACACAATTCGAGCTAGCAGAACACAACAAGAAATAATAGAAGGAGTTAAGAATTCCTTAGCAAAGAATCCAAAGAGAGTAAGAGAGATAAAGAGAGGGAGGTAGGAGAGAAAAAAAAAACAACAAGCGCACAGGAGAAAGAAAGAAATAAAAGGACGAGGCCGACAATGACGGCGTCGTCGCTTGGCGCAAGGCCTTTTTTGGCGAGACTCGCCTCTCTCTCTATCTCTCTCATTCTCCCGTCCGTTTTTTTTTTTTTCTTTTCTTTTTTCGTCGAGAAAGAGAGGCAGGACCGGATTTTTCAAGAAACCCCGTTCAACCTGTCTGTCCCTCCAGGCGCTTCACTCGCTCGTAAATACCGAGACGAGTCCCTCTCTCTCTTTTTCTCTCTCTTTCTCTTTCTTCGTCTCACCTTTCTTCCGAGCCTTCCTTTTTGTCGACTCTTGTATGTGTGTGTTTGTATGCCGTTTCTCTTCGGTTATGCGTATATAGAACCGATTATTAGGTGGACAGTCGAGTTTCTTAATTAGCGTTCGTTTTTCTTTTTTTTTTTTTTTTTTTCTTAGACGTTTTTTGTATTCTTGTCTGCTGTTTTTTTTTTTTTTTTTCTTATTTCTTTTGAACGTTTTTTTAGTTTGTGGTAAGTGGAAAGACTTTATGTTTTCGTAGAAAATTGATGTACGGTAATAAAAGGAGGAAAATATGTACATATTTAGGGTTCACAAAGCTAACCTACGAATTTTGAGATCGAACGCGAATATTATTTAAAAAGTGTTGAATAAATTTAAACGAGAAAAGCAACTAATACTTCCACAACTAAAATTTTAATAAAATTCGCAATAATTCAATAATATCGAGTGAACCTTCTTTCCGGTTATTCCGGTGACGATTACCGAAGAACGTGTTTCGATAAAACAAGAGCAAGAAAACCGGTTGTATGTAAAGAAAGGCAAGGTACACACATATATATATATATACACAAACACACGAAAAAGGAAGAAAAAAAAAGAGAGCGAAATCGATATCGTGCACCGATTAACCTTCTCACGGAACATATGCAACGAAAGAATATTTTTTCGTACAGACACACGAGAGACTCATCTTTACTTTCTGTACACGTATACGTTGGCATATCAAAAGAGGGGAAGAAAACGACGAGAATCCGAGAGTCCATGACCCCTCCGGTATATTGTGTACGCGTGAGCGCGAAATCGATCGAAGCCACCGATAAAAATACTCTCGGCGTATATACACGCGTACGAATGTGTGAGACGAGGTCTGAGCAAACGTATATACATACATCACTAAGAGATCGGGGATTCGCCCTTGTGTATTTTTAAAGTTCGTTCTCTCTTCATACATCGATTCCGACGTACACATTTTTCTCGTACTTATACGCACGTTAATCGCGTTTGATTAACGCTATTCATGCGTTGGTTGATGAAAGTAAACGTAACGTAAACGTTGCACATTAATACTAATAAAAAAAAGTCTTCGTCGCGTTTTATTTCCAATTGCAAACACCAACGCGGCCGCGCGATTCATCGATACACGATCGCGTAACAATTGTTATTTACAACTTATGCTCAACAATTACAAGCCAGCGCGAATGAAATTTAAATCATCGTTAACCTAACGCCGTTACATAATACCGAAAAAAACAAAACCATAAATCGAGCGCACAACTCGAGTCGTCGAGAGCCAAAAGTAAAGAAAATTCACAAACACATACTCATACACGAGCATAAGCTCGCTTCGGGACGCGAACAATCGCCGAGAGGATATAGATAAGGATAGAGCCGGCCTCTCGCATTTGCATTTACATATTATACCGAGGCGAGTGTAAGGTTTCGCTGTATACACTCGAGAGAATAAAGAAAAGAGCCAACCCACCCACGCGTACTTGTCTGTGTGCGTGTGTAAGCATACGCGAAAGCACTTTCGGAGATCGGCTCGGAAATACAAATGAACTTTCCCCGCATTGTCCGACGCTGTAGTCGACGTTGGTTTTTTTTTTTTTTTTTTTTTTTCGTTCTTTTCTCTCTCGACTTTGTCGTCCTGTTGAGTCATTCGTTCCTACGAGATATGCGTTATTTTCTTCTCTTTCGCTTCAACTCGGGTCCCTTATCGCTTTTAATTTGTGGAATTAACGACGAGTTATTAGATACTTCTTTTTTCTCTTTAGAACTTTTTTCTTTATTTAATTATTAAATTAGTATTCAATAGCGACGTCGTGCAAGAATACTAAGTAAAAGGTTACGTCGTTGAGCGACATTGTCGGGATAATTAGCGCAAACTCGTTTATACAAGATATAAAATGTTATTTCTTCCCTTTTCTTACATTATAATAAATATTAATTCACATGTGTTACCAGGATTAAATTAACGTCTTAATTATAGAAAAAAAAAAAAAAAAAGAAATGAAGAAAGAACTCACCGAAACGCAATAATAAAAGCGAGAACATCTCAAAGATGTTCGTGTTTAGATCAAAACGATACGCGCGCACGCGAACAAAAATTAACGATAAGAAATCGCATTATTTTCGAGGTTAGATATATAAAGGTACAATACACACATATATTACCTACACCTACAATACCTATACTCGGTTTTCCTCATTAATCGCGCGGGCTTTAAAGTTCCACGTCAATTTAAAACGCGTAATGAGGCGCAAGTTTGCATACAAAGTCCTCTCTTGCCTCATACCTTCTATCCACATATTCTTTATCTTTTTCTTCATCCGTCAACCGAGTGAATACATACAGTTGAAGTTAATCATACCGACGGCTAGACTGTTATACATATATTCCACGTGAGAACTGCGCTCTTGAAAGAGAGCAAGCAAGCGAGTTTTGCAAAGAGAAAAAGAGCGAACCAAGTCGAGCATTATTCCAGCGATTGAGTATACCGTATATGTGCGTGTTTATATATATACGTATAGAAAGAAATTACAAAACGCGAGAATTATGAAAATTAGCGCGATAAATACTCGGTGGGCACATTCGCGAATATGTGTTTCATTGTTTGGCAAGAGGATGATTCAACGAAAGTTTGCGAGCTAGCCGATACACCCGTCTGTTTGATACACGTATACACGCACGCACACTTGTCTTTATTATTTATGCACGAGCGAGTGGATTCCTTCCTTGGATACGTATATGCATGTGTGTATGTGTGTGCGCGCGTGCGCCGTGTAACGCGTATTTTAAAGTTTGATTTGTTGAAGAACGACGCGAAGGAGGGACAGTTCAAGGTCGACGCAATGCATCGATTTTGTGCATTATATTTTATTTCTTTTTTTTTTTTTTTTTTTGCATTTTCGTTTTCTGTCGTGTTTTATTTATTTATTTATTTCTTTTTTTTTTTTTTTTTTTTTTTTTTTTCATTTTCGTTTTCTGTCGTGTTTTATTTATTTATTTATTTATTTCTTTTTTTTTTTTTTTTAAACAACATTTTGTTAACTAAAGGTGAAATTATTCTGTATTATCTGTAGATATTTCGTCTTGAAATTTTCCAAGAACATTTGATTATAACATTTCGATTCTTTCTAATCTAAAAAATCAATTGTACAAGAAAGAAGTGAATAATAAATGAGATAATCTGATTGTAAAACAAAAGCAGACACCCAGAGCAATCTTTCAATGGTAAATAACTTTAATCGCATCGGCACACGCGTACATTCAATTTGCGTAAGGCAAACAAAACTCTCCATCGTCGTTCCTCGTTCTAAAAACAAGCACACGTACAGAAAAAAAAAAAAAAAAAAAAAAAAAAAAAAGAAGGCTACGACGACGAGTTACATACAAATACCGCCCGTACATAATCCGATAAAAGCATTGACACTTTCGTTCGTTACACCGTCGTAAACGGCGCGCGAAGCCTGAAAAAATAGCGTTAATACAGAGAGAAAGAGAGAGAAAAAGAGGTGCTTCTTAAATATCATTCTAAAAATCAGCAACGCATAAGAAACGAATAAGAAACGAAACACAAATGTGTGTGTGTGTTTGTGCGTGTGCAGAAAGCGTAGGAATACACCCAGAAGGCAGAGAGCGGTAGTCGTTCGCTAATTTGCCGTCGGCGGATCGCGTGACGACGATGACGACGAACGAGACGAGTAAGAAACTACGCTTATAAAGACGGTAGATACACTTATGCTATACACATAGCTCGTCGTTATCGCTGGTGATTCACGCTTATTATATTCAGTGTAACTCGCTCCCGTTTCTATACGGCTGGAATGAAAATTCAACGTTCGTTTGTGGGACACGAGAACTCGCCGATAGTTGACCATATATAGAAGCTTACCGTGTTTGTGTTTGTGTGTGTGCGAGCGCGTACATGTCTGTATGTTATTAGATGTGCGAGAGACTTGGGATGTACGCAGATTTTATAAATCGAGCTTACATGTGAAAATTATAATTGCAGTTTGTTTATACATATTTTTTGCGTAATGTTTCAAAGAAGCCGATTAAGTAAAAAAGAATTTTAAACCAAAATTTAATCGTTCTCAAAAAACGAAAATACAACCGCAGCTTCGTGAATTTACTTTTTAAACAAAAAGCAAAAAAAAGCAACATTCGTTCCTTTTTTTTTTTTATTTCAAAGTTTTTTTAAACTCAGTTAAAGAAAAGACTCAACGATTCTCTCTCTCTCTCTCTCTCTCACACTTTTACGCGCTAGATTAACAGTCACGAGAAAGAACAAACGTGTCGAGGCAATAATTCACGATTTTAATTGCATAAATAAAATCGACGAAGGCATGTGAAGTCCAAGAAACGCGTGCCGAGTGAATAAACGCGAGAGAGAGAGAGAGAGAGAGAGAGAGAGAGAGAGAGAGAGGAGAGAGAAATATAAGACATTGCATATTACAAAGACAATGTTTCCAAACAGGAGAGAATATAATCTTTTTCTCTTTCTATTTTATTAATAAACAGACACGTATATAAACATATAGTACCAACGGTCGAGGTCGATGCTTCGCTTCATTATTATTTATCTTCTTTCTCTAATTTCTCTCTTTCTCTCTCTCTCTCTCTCTCTTTAAAAATTATCAAGCTAACGCGTAGGTCGTCGATTGACTCATGCCGAGAGTTATTCTTTTACTTCGCTGAGTAACGTTCCTATTCCTCCTCTCTCTTTTTTTTCTTCTTTTTATCGTTTTTCGAGACATTCGATACCACGCGTATAAAAGCGTTTCTTCTTCTTCTTCTTCTTCATCTTCCTCGTATATGTATAATTCAGTTTCAATTTTACGGGCTCTTTATTTTTTTTCTTTTTCTTTTTCACGCGTTTCAACGGCAAATTTCGAACGAGTTTTTTCGCGATAGAGAGCGACGAGTTTGTGACTTTTTTTATTTGGTTTATGATAAAGTTTACGTAAATGTATTTATCTCTTTATTAGAAGGCAGAGTAAATTTATATTTCTATATGCGCTATGTATTAACAATTAGAAAGTTTTAACTATTTTAGGCTTGTAAAGTAAACATACTTATTAATTCAACTCGTTCGATTAAACTTTCGCGAGCTTTGCAATATCAACTTGTTTATAAAATATAAGTAACGTCTTGCGTCATTGTTTTTTTTTCCAATAAAATAAAAAATTTATACATTTTATTCAAATTTTCGCTTTAAATTCCACAGGGAATGGAAAAGGTGAGTAAACGCTCTAATTAAAATACACCTCATTTTCAATTCATTTAATTTTATCTTTCAAACTATTGAAAAAATTAATTTCTTCATGCATTTTTATAAATTATTAGAACATATAAAAAAAAAAAAAAACTACATAAAATTGTATAAATTCAAGTTTAAATAGATTTTTCTCGCGTATTATAAAATCTTGCGAAACTACATATCGCTCGTATAGTTTCTCACGACGAATTAAAGCAGCTTTTCCTGCTTTTCATTCGCGTATACGCATATACACATAAGCCGACTTTCCCTCGCTCTCGGTCGCGACGTTATTATGTGTGCGCTTACACAAACACGCATATACACACGCATACATACATATACAGATGTAGAGAATCTCGACATAACTACGACGTAACGGACTTGAGCAATATAAGCCGGCGGAAAGGTCAATTACCAAGCGCCTCGTGCTCTGTATGTGCTACATACGACAATTCTCTCTCTCTCTCTCTCTTTCGCGTGCGTGTATGTGTTTATGTATGTGTCTGTGTAAACTGTCAGGTTCTTTTTATTACGTACTTATCCGCGAGCTAGCGAGATTACCAGCGCGATGAGTTTTAGACTTACAGCTCGATGCGCTCTCTTTTTCTACGGCTACTGTCCGTTCGTCGCGCGCGTTCGCGTACATACATCCGAGAAGTTGACCTTACACGTTTTACTTCTTTTTTTTTCTCCTTTTTTCTTTATTACTTTGTGCAGCCTTTTTTTATCTTGCTTTATTCCTTTTTGATAAATTCTTTTTCTTTTAAGGGGGATACAGTTTTAAAATAAAAGAAGAATGTTAAAATTTAAATCTTTTTCAAATAGCGGCTTGAATTTGCTTAACCTAGATTGAGTATAATTTATTTAACTTCTAATGAAATTACGTTAAGTTTAAGTATTTTAGAAAAGAAATTAAATTAAGCGGTTGAAAAAAAGGGGGGCTTTTAAATGTAATACAAAAGTATTCGTAAAAATTTTCGAGAATTTATATGATTAAATTTTTTTTTTTTTTTTTTTTTGTAGTAAAATTATTTACAAACAGTAAACGTAATCTTCACAGTAGATAATTATTGGTTACGTTCGATGTATTGCGGAATCGGAGATTAAACATAATCATAAATACCAAATATTAACAAGATAAGCGGCTATTTATGCTTCGAAAAGGCAAAAAAAGAAAAAAAAAGAAAAATTTATATTATCAATCGTTCAATCGAATCGAAATTATAGTAAGCAAATAATTGCGCACATTGCAAAACGCGCGAAGAGATTGAGAAGAAAAAAAGCCTATAAGGAAGAAAAGAAGAGGAAAAAATACACAAACCAAAATCGTTGGTTCTTTAAACTCTCGTGCGATGATTTTGCAACGTCTTGCAGATTTTCGAGTGAGACGTCTGGACGAACGAAAAGACGGATGGGAAGTGTTTATTATTTACTCGCGGCGAGATATTATCGAGAAATGCAAAAAGAGAGAGAAAGAGAGAGAAAGAGAAAGAGAGAATGAGGAGGGCAAGAGATAAGATAAGATTAATCGAGGCGCGGATAAGCAGCAAAATTCCGGCGTTCTTTTCCACTTGGAGAAATAGGTTGTTATGCGTGTAAGTCTCTTTCTCTTTCTCTTTCTCTTTTTCTCTCTCTCTCTCTCCCTCTCTCCACAATAAGCAAGAAAACATTTACCAATCGAAAGTTAAGGCTGAGTCATTCGTTTTTTTTTTCTGCTTTTTTATATTTATCTGTACAGTTTAAAGCGTCGAGGCAGTTTAAAGGTTATGCGTGTATTTGAATCTGCAAATTTAATGGCTGTTTATTTTATTCTGTCTCTCTCTCTCTCTCTCTCTCTCTCTCTCTCTCTCTCTCTCTTTCATGATGTATTTTTCTTTTTCATTATTTTTTGCCAATTAATATCGATTGGTTCGATATAAATTTAGATGGAACGATACATTTTTTTATTTTTCTCTCTTTTCGTTCTAAGATCGTTTTCACAAGAGCGAGTAAAAATAAAATTCCGAGAGTGGATCAACTTGTGAATCGTGTCGTTGGAGTCAAGGCTTTTTGTTGCTGTTTTTTTTTTTTTTGTTTGTTGTGTTGTTGAGGTTAATGAAATATGGAGGTATAAAATACACTACTAAATTACAATGCCATTTAACTTTTATATTTCCGTACATAATTGATAACCGAAACTCGCAACTGTTTTTAAAAGTCGTAAATTATTCTCGATTGCACAACATACGACAAAACGTCTCGGCATGAAAAAGAAAAATACCTACAACCAAAACGCTTACTAAAGTTTTTATTTTTAAGCTCCGAGGAGAAAAAAAAAAAAGAGAAAACAGAAATTTTTGACGAATCATTAATGTAATATTTACCGATCTTAAAAACTGAGAACTTGACTTGAATAATTGAATTCTAGGTAAACGAATATCGTTTGGTAAAAAGAAAATAAAAGAGGACATAAGAGGAAAAGAAAAAGAAGAGGACGGTAAAAGAAAAAAAAGAAACAATGACCGTTAAATCCGTAGCAAGAGGCATTAGACGTTTTTCGATTCCGCAAAAGAAGAAAAAAAAAAGATGAAATCTTCAGCTCCCTCCGTCTCTTGAGAAAGAGAAGTAGAAAGAGAAAGAGAGAAAGAGAGACCAAGAAGTCGTTCCGCTATTTATAATCGCCGCAGGCTCAAAGGGGCGGGAATCGCCGGCCGTAAATACCGTAAGACTGTGTGTGCCTTGGTAAAACTATCTTTCCCTTCTTCTGCACACACAGGCACACAAACTTTCCGTCTCTCTTTCTCTATTTCTCCTTTTATTTAACGTGTTACTCAGTGCGGTGTGTATATATTGTGTACGAGTAACTCGTACAAATAAGGAAATCGCAATTTTACTTTGGATGATGCGAGCGTTTCTTCTTTAACTTTTGTATTTAAATCGAAAGAATATTATTGCATTGTATTTTTTTTTATTTTAATTTAAAAAAAACAATATCAAATATCGCCGCTGTTAAAATGTAAATATATCGCGTTTTCGTTTGATTAACGAATCATAAAGTATAACGAGAGACAGACTGAAAGAAAAAAACGAAGAAAGAAAAGTTTGTCAAAAATATTCTTAGAGCAGTCGATTAGTCATTCATTAATATGTAGCGCACGAGTGTAATGCGATTTCTAACGTTTAAATCAAATTATGTAACCGCAGATAATTACGGCACGTATATATTGAACACGCGATTTCTAACGTGCAAAATATATTTATTATCGGTTTATTATATTATTGCTCAAGTAATATTATAAAACAAACGTTTTACATAATGCGGCCGTTTGAACTTTTGCATATTTATTATTTTTCTTTTTTTCTTTTTTTTTTTTTTTTTTCTTTTTTTTCGTTCTTTTTCCAATCGCGAATTGCCTTTTTCGTTCGAAATTTGGCGTACCGATTGCAACCGTTAAGCAACTTACTTTACGGGTTACATAAACAAAAAGTAACTTTATATTCTTTTTTTTTTTCTTACTTCTACGAATTTAAAAAAAAAAAATTGCTTCGATTTATTTTAGTAGAAAAAACTTAAATTTTCATTCGATAAAAAAATAAAGAGAAACGAAAATAAGAAACTTTAACGAAAATAAATTCAACGTTAGTTTAATACAGTAGCAGTAGTAGCATCAGCTCTAAGCTTTAGAAATCGAAATCGCTCTCTCTCTCTCTCTCTCTCTCTCTCTCTCGCTCTTTATACCTCGGCATGTATGCATCATTTAGACGTCCGAGGCATTCAACATCTTCCTCCCTCTCTCTCTTTAGCGTAAGACAAGAAGGGATGGAGAAGGGAGACTTTGATGCACGCGCACTAAAACTTTTGCATAATGCCGCCTTCCTCGATGCCTTAGGCGAGAGAGGGAAGTCTTTGCCAAGAAGTCGTGCCGCGTCGTGTGTGTGTATGTGTGTATAAACGAGAGAAGGCAAGATCGTACGGTAATGGCTGGCTTGCTAATGCCGAGTGACCTAGAATGCTTACTGCGGAGAGCAGGAAGCGCTCTATCGTAGATGACAGAGACGTGTGTGTATGTGTGTGCATATATATATATACAGACTGCTGTACCGGGGCGACAAAACTTTTATCGTTACTCTTCTTTATTTTTGCTTATCGTTTAATTTTTTTTTCATCACAGATAAGAGATACTTTTCCTTTTCTTGTGTATACGATTTACTTCCCGATTTTCCTGCGATTTATTTTTATCTTTTATTTTCTTCATTTTTGTAAAATATATGCATAAGGTTTTAAATAATCGGCTATTATTTATCGGCTGGATTTAATTTGAAATTGAAAATGATAAATTGTGCGCGATTAAATTTTAATCGACATTCGGAGAGAATTGCGACTGCGTTTATTCTACGGGTTGGACGTTTACAACCGATAAGACTATTTAACGATCGATTGATTCAGAGATCAAAGATATTATTCCGCCGATTGTGTAAATATAACCAGCGACATAATTATACATACTTATTTTTCTCTAAATCCATATCCTATTCTTCATATTCTTCAAAATGTCCAATCCCGGAGTGCTTTTACGCGATGGATATAAAAAAAAAAAAAAAAAAGTTCACCTTTCGTTTAAAATAAACTTTCCTCCGATAAGCTTTTTCATCGTCGCATCGTCGTCGAAAAGTAAGGAGAGATGAGAAGAAAACTCTCGCGATTTTTGCGCGCCTTGTCAATGGACGCCGGGAAATTCGGTCGATAAGCGTCTAAGAGAGAAAAATAACGGAAGGGAGAGAAGAACCGAGAAGGGGATGCGATAAACCTATCCCCCGTAGAAACAGCAGTAACGTCGACCTCGGGAGGAGGAAACGCAAAAGAATAACGTGGGGTGAGAGAAAAAAAGAAGTGTGAGAGATAGAGCTGTGTGTTGTATATACGAGGGGGGGTTATAAGATCGTCGGCGTGCGATAGGGGAAATTGGTATATCGTCTGGAGGCTCGAAAGTTACGCACAGATGGATATTGTTGGATGGGACTTTATTTATCTACTATGAAAAATTATTGAAAACTTACGAGACACTTTTATGCTTTTTATTTTACTTGTCATTCTTCTTTTTCTTGTAAAATTATCGTGTTAAATTTTTTTGTGATGCATCGAAATTTAATAAAATTAAATTAAAATAAAAGGTTTATTGGTAATTAAATAATATGCGCAGCATTAAATGAGATAATTTATGTTCTACATTTGAACGAACGTTCAATTATATCGACAATTTAACACCTTTTAACATATAATATATATGTATGTTAAATGAAATATGCGAAAATTATGTATACAATAAACATTTACCCGTTATTAAATTAGTCATGAAACTATGTCACACAAGCGGCAGGTTTTTTGTTTCGTGTTTACGAAACGAACGAGAAATGAGCGCCGCGTGATTAGTGCGTAACGTACCTTAATGCGCTCGCGATAAATACATGTTATTCTTTTTTCTTTCTTCTTTTTTTTTTTTTTTTTTTTTTTTTTTTATTACGAACGACCGAAAGTAGAATAAAATAACGCGCAAAGGTAAAAAAAAAAAAATGAGAGAAAGCAAGAGCGAGGATAAGAGTGAAAAGATTACGGGTGAAAAGCGTCGAGGAATGGAAAGTTGCGAGAAGGAAAAAGAAGCGAATAAAAAAGCAGCCGAATAACATTGATGGACGAGGAAGTTTTTTTCGTTGGAGAAGCGAGAGAAAGAAACTTCATCGACGGCGAGCGTTCGAGTCGTTTATTTTCGTTCGCTTCTCGACGTCATTTCCCTACCTCCCGTTATTTCAACATATTTCCCCTTATTTTAGTTATTATTTTTTTTTATTTTTTTTTTATTTTTACTCGAAACCAGTATAAAACCGATCGTTCGTCGATGACGAGGGAGGAGTGAAGCGACAACGTATATACACGAGCGTTTCTTCTTCATTTCTTTTCTAATATTTTTTTCCGTTTTAATTTTTTTTTTTTCGCAGTTAAAACTTCGGTGTTCAACGAAGCGCGTCTAACGATTCCAGAGGAGAAAGGCTATTAGGGAAAAGTCTCGCGTGCGCGTAATTATTATGCGTATACGATTTTAGAATTGGATTAATGGTTTCTTTTTTTTTCTCCCTCTACTTTTCTTTCTCTCCCCGTCATTCCGTGCATATGTATGTATACAGAGTTTACCGCCGCGTGCTTTTAACGAGTACCGAGCGCGCAATTGAAGCGAAATAACGAATAAGCGAAAAAAAAAAAAAAAAAAATCGCTATACAGTTCTTTCTCCTTCTTTTATTCAATAAAATCTTGGTATTTTACGCAAACATCCTTTTTCTTCTTTCGTACGTTAACGCAAAGATTACAAATTTACAGTTTTTACAGCCAAGTTAGATACCGATAATGTTAAAAAAGACGAAAGCTTTGCGAGCGAAATAACCACTTAGACTAGCTTAAAAAAAAAAAGCAAAACCAATATTTCAACACCAAAAAAAAAGGAAAACAAATCGCACGCGGGCTCAATAAACGAGAAAGAAAAATTAAGTTTCAAAAAGTAATCAAAATAAAAAAAAAAAGAAGAAGCAAAAAAGGACAGCCAATAAGCACGACGTAGAGTTTATTCCGAGAAAAGTATTTTTCTCATCGTCAGGGGGTGAGGAAACTCAACGACGTCGAGTAGCACAAGACTATCCGTCTCGTGTTCGCGTCTGGATCAAAGCCAAGAGCGCTATCTTATTTTGCGTTTTCGTTAAATATTATGTATACGGGTGAGATATACTCTCGTGTGGTTGCGAGACACACACCACACACTGCGGGAATTCCGCGAGCATTTTCCATTTCGCGAGAGAGAAGCGAAGAGAGTATATTTATAAAGGCTTTTTACCGAGGGGAGAAAGAAGAAAAAAAAAGAGGTTAGGAATAGGAATAAAACGTTGTGGAATTGGAATGGAGTATGGAGAAAGGAGAGAAAGAGAGAGAGAAAGAGACAGAAATTCTTGCGAGTGTTTCTAACCTCAAAGAAAACTACTTTGTCTATTCGTTGGGATTTACTTTACTATTTGGATTATTTAAATTACTTTTCATTTTTTTAAGGTGAATTATTTTACGTTTTTCGAATTGTTTATCTTGAAAATGTAAATAAATAAGTTTTGGATTTATGCGCGCATTTATAGCTTTTAACATAAATTAGCCATTTATTCAATGTAATAAAACCGTTTCTATATACAATGTACCAAAGACATCCTTTTTAAATCGTTTGAGAAAGAAAAAACTTCCATAAGCAATATATTTATGATTTTCAGCGTGACTCGAAGTAAATTTATTCCATGATAATTTTTTTTTTTTTTTTTTTTGTTCGATAAATGTAAATAACCGTAAAGACAATCATTTACCTCGTAAATTTACTCATAGGATTAAGATCCACAATGTCAACAACAATAATATTAATAATCGTTATTTTCCCAATACGAAAACTACAATAATTCCCTCTCACTTGAGAGAGCGCGCGCGCGCAAGTCAATTACGTTTTTAACTGCCGCTTTGACCTTTATAATACCATCTCTACCTGCCCTCTATTTATAAAACCCGTCCAATTTGATACGTAAATTCTCGGGAGTCGCGCCCCGGAGCCAAAGACCTCGATTTCGAAAATCCGCTCAGCGGCTAAAGTTCCTTGAACTCCGTCGCTTCCCTCTCTCTCCCTCTCTCTCTTTCTCTTTCTCCATCTGTCACGAGTTACGACACAAACTCGACGCTCGCGGAATTTAGTCGAGAGAGTGAAGTGGTCGTACGAGTTTACACGTTTTAGAGAATAATTTTTTTTTCTTTATTTTTCAGCGCGAAAATTCGCTAGATTTTCAACCGTTGACTCGGTACGAATATCTAAGCTCGTTCCTTTTTATTTTTTGTTTCTTGCAAACGAGTTGTCGTTTACTTTTAAATAGTTGTTGACTTCTTTTTTTTTGTAGTTAATATTTATTAATCGTAAATAAAGATACTCATGTTTATGCGAGGATTATTTTTTTTTGCTTAATATATCAAAATTAGAAAAAGATTTAAAAATAAATAAAAAAACGTAACACGTAAATATTTAAATAGCTATGCAGTTGGATTAGAAACGGTAAAATTATCTTTCAGTTCGTAATTTCACCGTCAAGATTCAAATTGGACCTGCATAAACGCAAGCGAAAAATCAACAATAAGAGAGAAAGAGAAGGGGGAAGAAAAAAAATGTTTATACGCGAGCGAAAAGAGTAAACAAAGAGAAATGAAGGTTTTATTTTTAGAGTAAATATAAGGAATAAATTGCTTCTTCGTTTTCTTGTTTTATCGTTTTTTAGGTTAAAATTGCCGAAATATTTACGTGGATTTAAAATCAAGTATTTCATTTATTTATAGATTAAACAAAGACTATATATAGATTTTTCATCGAATCAAAAAGATCAAAATATTTTTCCCTTTCGCAAATAACTTTGCGCTCAAGATTTTATGATTTACGTTCAAATCGCATGTGTTTAACTAATATCACGGATAATCGTTTGACCTTGAGATACGTTAGGCTGTTATCAATCGCTTACATTGTGTATACATAAATTGTAATAAAAGGGCGAATCACTCAACGGTTTTGTATGAATTATGGAAATTACTGAAATATTCGTAATGTATTTATGTTTATGTAGAAGGGAATGCGACCTCAAGTTTAACAAGGTTACTTTTCAGAAAAATTCTTTAATATTTAAGGAAATATAATATCGCAGGTATATTTGTAACTTTAAAACAAAGTTTTACATCACTTTTAATCAACAAAAAACAGTTTCAAAATATTTATTACATTATTTATTTACAAATGCTTACATTTATTATTATTGCAATTGATTATTTTATTTAAAATTAATAAAACAACTAAAATATTGCATTAAATGTTACATTAAACAAACAAGTTATTATTATCAAACATTTTTAAAACTCAGCAACTTATCAATAAGTAATTTATTATGTAAGATTACTTTACATTTCAACATTCCCATACATTCTTGCGGCAAAAAAATGAGTATTATAAATAATTTATGCATTTAAATTTTAATAAAACGTTCCGTTGAAAACAAATAACGATCCCAAATTTTTTTCGTACGTGCAGAAATATACGCTTCGCTCGAGCGAAAATATAAAAGACAAGTTGCGTGTTACGCCATTGCTTGACGAGAGAAAGAGATATCACGTGACGTAATCTGTGCGCCTCGAACGATAATCTATAAATTCCGCCTTTTCATTACCATCATAAGTAATTTCCCTTTCATATATATATATATACACACACATACATACATACATACATATACACGCACATATATACGTGTATGTACAAGTGATTGAGCAAAACGGCAGCTGTAAAAGAACAAGGTTAACGATCGTTCCCTCCTCTTTTCGATTTTGCGAGTAAAGCGGCCACCAGCATGCAATATGCAGGTACACACGGCGAGACAGAAAAATCGCCCGGAGAAAAATGTTAGAAAGAGAAAGAGAGACAGAATACGAGATGAAAAATTCTAAAGAGAGCTCGACACAGAGGGACTCGGCCTTGGAATATTTTCTGGAAACAAAAAATGCCCCCGAGCTATCACGCGCATGCGCGTGCGTTGTTTTTAAAATCCAAGGTTTTTTTAACGTAGATCCGAACGCGTTCTCGCGATGTTTTTTAGGTTACGTTAGGTTTTTTCGTTCATTTTGGCGTTTTACCAAGTTTATTAAAAAGGTTTTTTATTCTATTTTGACATGTAATTAATATAATAAACAATTTGAATAGTATGAATATAACAAATAATTTGATTTCCAAAAACCTATATTTTCCATATACAGGTGAACCCAAAAATAAATAATTAATACCTTTCCATTAACGAGGAACAAGGAAAAGAAAAAAGAAAGGTGTATCGACCGCATTCGATAATAATTTCATATCTGGAAACTCCAACTTCAAGAAATCGCTCGCATGCGCACACACACACACACACACACGTTTCTTCTTCAAGCAGTTCTCTCGCTTCGCACATATTAATGGTGATGTATATATACGTGGTCGGTTGGCGATTATTGCGCAAGCCATATAACCCGCCGACTGTCTCAAGCAACGAGAACTGTCAGCTCTGTATATCTCCGTCTCTCTCTTTCTATATTGACCTAGATTGCTGAGCTAACCGGCTCGCGATCGTTTCGAGAGCCGTCGGCACTCTATATTCCGACTCTGGTTCGTTCCTTCTTTTTTTTATGTAGGCTATCCGTTTGTGCTTGTCGTAAAGTCTTGTGGCTGCTCTTTGGCGTATCTGTGTGTATCACTTTTTTTTGTGTACCGATGAGGTTTTTTTTTTTTTTTTTTTTTTTTTCTAATTGATGGGAGTGGTTTCTTATTTCGTTGTTTTCTCGCATTTAATGATACGCGGGGATTGGTTTGAAATCAGGTTTTGGATTAAAAATTCGATACGCTGTGATCTACTTGGATTTTAATATCGTTTTCAATTTCATGGAAGTTTTATTGGTTAAGAACGAGTTTTAAAACGTTTTGATACGTTGGAAATGTATATAGAGTTGTTGAATATTTTATTTTTCATATTTACAATTCTTTGAAATTTTAAGGTCGATTAAGTAGATTAGTCATTCTTTAATAACGTAACGTTATACACTACGTATTGAACTTAGTCTCTGCTGACATTTTGCTCGATAAACTCATTTATTTGTACAAGAAATGCGCACAGATAAACACGTGTTATGTATTGATAAGAAAAGATAGCACATTTTTCAATTGTTTAAAAAGTTCCTCTGTATTTCGCGTTTGAATCACGGAATATTTTTCGAGAAAAAAAAAGAAAAAAAAACGTTAAATATATTTACATTTGTTTTCGTCTCTTATCTACCCAAAAAATAAATTTTAAATTAAGAGATTCCGTTACTTAATACATAAAATCTAACGTAGATAGAACATTAAATTAAAGGAAGAACCGGATGGAATTAAGAGGAAAAAAAGAAATCACATCTCTTTTGCGGGCCATTTGAATGGAATAAAAAAAAAGCAAGAGCGGGATTTTTCCCAAAATGCCAATTTAAAAGACTCTTTGAGCCTGGAGAGAGAGAGAGCGAGAGAGAGAGAGAGAGAGAGAGAGAGAGAGAAAGCCAAAGAACCGAAAATACGGAGGGTTCGAAAGTTACAAACGGAAGCAAGGAGGAGGCTGAATCAAAGAAAGAGAAAAAGAAGAAAAATCGAGGTTATATACCGAGGAGAGAATATATATATATATATATATTCGTGGTCGTGATTTAGCGTAGCGGGCGTTTCCTCGATTTCTTTTTATCTCGTTTCGGTCCGCGAAGTAAAATAATCCAACTTGCCGAAACGAATGAGTAAACATACGTAAAAATAGAGGAGGAATCACAATTAGAATGGAACTTATCTCTTTCGGTTGCTGTACGACTCGGGTAATTGTTTTATCGGCAGCTGTGTTTAAATTTTGCTCTCGATCGTTGTGTGCTTTTTCGTGAATTAGTTCTTCAAACAAATATACGCGTTTTACAGTGTGAAAATTTACTTATGCATGTCGAATACGATATTCGTGTAAGATGTCTTTTTAAAATTGTTGTATATCTTCGTTCTTATTTTAGATGATTGATAAAAGTAATAAAATCGTAATCATTTTTAAATAAACTTGACAGATTTTAATTACATTTCTAAGGCAAACATATTATGCTTTAAAAGTAATTAGTAACAAGGTTAAATTACAAATTAACGCGCGTGAAAAATATTTAAATACGATTTTTATAAAATAATAATATACAATCTAACACGGTTGGTTAACGTAATAATTTAAAAATACAAAATAATGCATAAATTAGTAATATATATTGTTAACATAATTTATTAATCTTTGCAGAAGCGCCTATAAAATTTCCGACACAAATGGCAAAACAAGATAAAGAAAAAGAAAAATTTTAAAATAACGCATTAATATATTCTCATCGAGTACTAAAAAAAGATAGTATATGCCTTCAAATAATTAGAAACAACAGACGACTTCGAGTAGGTGTGAAGCAGTAGAGGAAAGAAATTACTTCACAAAAACGAAAGAGAAAGAGAAAGAGAAAGAAAGAGAGAAAGGACTCACATACAAAAGCCCGAGAAAAAAGCAGACCGTAGTACAGTCGAAGGTAGAGAGAGAAAGAGAAAGAGAAAAAGAAAGAGAGAGAGAGAGAGATAAGTTGAAAAAAAAGGAAGAGAGACTTATAGAAGGAAAAAAAAGCGACCGCAAAGCTGGCGGTTATACAGACCGACGAAACCATTTGCAAGTCTCGTTTTTCCTTTTCTCTCTCTCTCTCTTACTCTTTCTCTATTTGCGACCGGCAGCAGCAGCAGCAGCAGTAGCAGCGCGTCTGGGGAGCGAAACTCGCTTTGACGAATTATCTCGCGTAATGACTTGTCGTCCTCCGAGCGGCTCTCATTACGCTTTTTACCCCGACCCGTTGCTGTGAATGTGACCGACCGCGCGCTCGATTCTTCTCTCTCTCTCTCTCTCTCTCTCTCTGTTTCTCTCTCTCTCTCTGTTTCTCTCTCTCTCTCTCTCTCTTTCTCATTCTCGTTTTTCTTTTGCGTGCGTGCGTATGTGCGCGCACGCGTGTGTGTATACCGCTTAATTCTTGAAGGCCTCTTTTGCAAACTGTTTTTGTTCAACTTTCATCGAGAAGAGTGTTTTCTTTCTCTTTTTTCAGGGGGCTTCTGACGATTTTTGGTTTTTCCTTTTTTTTTTTTTTTTTTTTTTGAAGATTGTGTTGGGTTATGTTAAAGAAAGAAATTTTTAATTTACAAAATTGAAACGGATATCGCTTAACTAGATTCAAGGAGTTAAAAATAATCATCTTATTTCAAAAGATAAATTTAATGATGAAGCAAAAATACAACGTGCAAATTATTATTATTAAAACGAGTTTATTAATAAATCAAAAATAAAAAAGTCAGCAAAGATAGTACTTTCTTATAAAGATCATACGAGACGCGCTAATCTATGAAGCAAGCGAATCTATTTTTCCCGCCGACATTAATTTATTTGATGCGAAGAAGAGAAGAAAGAGAAGAAAGAGAAGAAAGAGAAGAAAGAGAAAAAAGAGAAGAAAGAGAAAAAAGAGAAGAAAGAGAAAAAAGAGAAGAAAGAGAAAAAAGAGAAGAAAGAGAAGAAAGAGAAGAAAGAGAGAAAGAGAGAGAACGA